>BLYE01000177.1:0-36359 GCA_016586335.1 Nitzschia putrida
ATGTTCTCGTGGCTGGAGCAGTTTTGGAAGGTCACGAATATCATGCTACTTCTTCTGAGGATGGAGCGAGTGATGCAGTTAGTACACCTCGTGAAGTTGCCTTGACTGGTCGAACGACACCCTGGAATACATTGGCTGTTTGGAATGTGGATCGTCTGGCATTGACTGGATTTTTGCCTTGTTCCGATGTCACACCTGAAACGGCTGGCGTAGAGGAGTGTGTAGCCATTGCAGCTCATCAAAAACTGTTTCCCAATGCACAAGCCAAATTGGTTCGACTAGATACCGAGGCAGATTGGTCGGCAGCGAATTCGTCGGATCCCAAGCGAAGAGAATGGCATGAACAAAAGATGAAATCCAAACTGGAGCGGGCGGCTGCACAATTGGAAGAGCTGGGACTGAACAATGGCAGGGTTATACATTGCTAAGGTGGTCTGTGGACTCTGTAATGAGTGCCGAACCCGTTCCCTCTGGATGATCACATCATCGTCCCACAGCCGGGTACTGGTAGTCTGATCGAATGATGGGAATCGTATTCGATCAGGAGTGCAAAAATTCTGTAGTTACAAGATTCAAACTATAGCAGAATCGAGCGCGAACTACACGGAGGAGCAGGCAAGTCGCATAGAATAGCAGCCTACTCCATCCAGTGTCGCCAAAAGGTGGCCATCAGTTTTTCGGTGGCTAGGTATCTCCAAGGGACGAGTACTGGTATCGTTGTAACATCAATCCTTATTAGCTCGTTCTACTATTTGATGTAACATTGGTGTTCTTCTTTCGTTTTGAACAAACTACAGCTAAGGAAGAGAAACCAGGGCTCCGATCTGCATCGGAGTTTCCTGCCGAACGAAAGGTGGATCACAAAACAGCTACTAGTAGAACGGCCGTCAATCAACTACGAGTTGTGCCCGAGAAGAACTGTACTACTTCTACTAACTACTAGTAAAAGACTAGTAGTATCAAATTACCAAAGGATCAGAAGGGTTTCAGAATTCTGTATATATAATACTAACACATTAGTATTAGTACATACCATCAGGACCCTCATAGCTGAGACTCGAAGGACCCAAAGGACAAGAAGAGTGAATGGTGGATGACAAAAATGATCATCCAGCACGGCCCTCCTCCCTGCTGCATCGTCAACGAGCTTGAACACATACATGAGAGGTGGACAGTCCAGGTCACCATATTTTGGATGACAGGCCTTTGGTTTCCCGGTTTTTTTCAAGAGGAAGAAGCCCTTTAACAAACGGATTTTTCTTTGCGATGCACACCTGTCAAACTTTGTTGGGATGACACGCGAAGTTTTCCTTCCACACTGTACAATCTACGTATCAGCATCAGGGGTTCTTGGGCATGGCGAGGGAGCTGGAGTAGATGGGAAACCCGAAGTAGGGCCACCACCATTTAAGGAACCAAACGTTGTTGCGATAGTTCCACTTTCCAAGTCTGAGGCATTGGTGGAGACACTAGCAGGGTACTCGCCAACAGCACAACCATCTATGACCTCTGTGATAGTCTATTGAAGAGGACACCAATTTTCTAGTATGATGAGGATGTTACCTCTACTCCTAGGAGCAGTTGAGAATGTATTCGTCCATCGGCTTCAAGCTGCAATAAGATGACTCCATGCTCTGCTCTTCTCATTGGTGCTCATGCTCCTCATCTGGTGGTTTCTCACGAATTAGGCTTCTGTCTCGCACCCATTTCCTGTCCTGCAACCTGAGCCCCAGATGAAGATTATTATTTTGTGACAATCAACTTATGAACAAACAGCATCACATACAATACATGGACATCCACCCGTCCATACATTCCAGTCCCTGTAGATTTTGCGTGAAATAAACAATCAAGGTATGCCACAGAGACCTCTACTTGGACTCATCGTGCAAGTGAATTTTGTTGGCGGCTTCATCCTCTTTCATGTGAGCAGCCTGGTGCGGCTGCTGATCAAGAAGGAGATGATCACCATCGTCACTGCTGAGGGTACTACTGCTTTCATTAGCAGTACTCTCCGCACCAGCAGCGTCACTCATGGGTTGAATCATGTACACTTTCAACATTGCTTTTTTGGCAACACGCTGCAGTGTGTGCCAATCGTCTTCCTGCTCGATTAGGTCCTCCAACAAGTTGCCATTGTTGGCAGCCGCGGGGACATTGTCCAAAAACGACGCAATGTACATGCGAAAAGAGTCCATTTTGACGCCAAAGCCCCAGACGCCAATAACCCATTGAATAACCCAATCAGGTGTATCATAGACAAACACCGCAACAAGGTACAGGACCGACAGTATTACCATGAGCTTGAATTTGGCAATCGTCGCGGCGCGATCGTTTTTGTCAAATGTGGCAATTGGGAGGCACAAAAAGATCCATTCCAACCATATAATGAGGGCATCGGTACAAGCCAAGTTCAAAAAGACAGCCTTGAAACAGTATTCGGCACTACCCATGTCGGTTGGCGGTACGCCCCATTGTGGATAACCGTGAATGGCCATGTTTTGACAGGCGGTGCGATCAATCAGAATGCGCGTTTCCATACTGTACGGTACCCAGGAACAAGATAACCACGATGTGAGAGTTTGCTTTCCTTTGTTTGTACAGGAGTAGGCTTTTGAAAACAATGAGTATGCACTTACGGAAAGAATTTGCCCACAATCCACAGGAACCATGACGTGATACGAATCGATCCGGACCCAACGACACTTTGAATCCAACAAAGAAACATGCGCACTGTGTGCATTTTGATGTTGTGTTCCAAGGCATACCACACGCCACTCATGGCCAGCAAGATGGAGTCGGAAATTACGCCCCAGTAGAGCATGGAAATAACAGGTGTTTGATTGACAGGGTTGCGCCAGGTAATAATACTGGCCATGCATATGTGACAGAAAAAGGCCGGAAGGGCGACAAACATGCCAAACATTTTGTGCGCCTTGCGACGAACCTTTTCATCGTTCTGTGTTGGAATAGTTGAACAATACAGGCAAGTATTAGTCTCCTTCATAGGCGAATCCTCAGTCTAGTCAACACCGCGATTTGTCACGTACCGACCAGCCATTTCGGGCCAAGTAAATTTGCAAAGCGCCAAAGCTCAACCAGACAATGCCGAAAAACAAGTGATGAACAAAGTAAAAGTCAATGTCAGCACTGCATTCCAAAGGATTCTTCTCGCATAAGACCTCGAGGGGCGTCTTGACAGGCTGTCGATTACCAAACCAAGGAAACCCACGGCGAGGACCTGACGAGGACACTGTACTGCTAGAAGATGGGGGCGCTTGCCACTGGTAGGGAAGTTTATCCATATCGAGACCTTTGCATCCCAACAAGGAGGCAATGACATTGAACAAGCCTTGTTGAGCCAAGAACTCATTGGCCCAACGCCCCTCATAGTACCGCGTGACACCTATGACAATGGTCATGAGGAACCAAGCAGCGTAAATGGCCAAAACAAAGTTCTCCAAACTCGTCGGGACAAAGGGTACGACCAAGATATCTTCCAGAATGTCATTGAAGGTCCTTCCCTTTTTGGGTTCCAGCTTGGAGACCCGACGATATGTCAATGCAATGGGAAAGACGAAAAAAGTTACAAAGGCTATCAAAATGAAAATGATTGTAATGGAGCCATCTTCGCAAATGTCGCCTGACAAGGAAAGGACTGTCGTGTCGAAGCTGCTGTTGCTGCCGCTACTTCCGATGATGTTCTTGGTACTCATGAAGGATTACTTGAATGGATCTAGGAGATAGTGCTTGCTCGTTGCTTGTGTCGTTTGGATGTTCACAGCAGGCGATATCACTACCGGTAGTACTAGTTTTTGTTTTGACCGAGTCCTAATTTGTGAGTGCCAGCAGTAAGGTTCCGTGTAGCCCCGTGTTCTACTACTACTGGCAGTACAACTGAGGTGATTAAACCACCGTACTACCGCTCGCTATTGCTGTTGTTTAAAAGTTGGTGGTGAATTGTGAAGCAGGACGCAATTCGGTACTTATGCTATAATCTTGGGGGCTTTAAACCAAAATTGTCACATTCCCACACTTCGTCATCATCATCTATCATCTCCTACTACACCACCGCCGATAGACTGGCGGGGGTCCTGATTAAGGAGGAGGATCTTCAAAGGGTGGTTGCGAGTTGCGAGGTTCCCGTTTTTCTCACTTTTTTGTGGCAATGTGAAACGTCGTTATGTACATCATCGCTAGACCCACCATTTTGATATACTAACGTATTACGGTGGAAAAGGTTATTCGCTCAGCCGTTGGTGCTTGCTTGCGAAGCCGTACGTATCATTCGATTTCAATTTGAGCAAAGGTTCAGAAAACCCGAAAAGATCCGATTCATTTCCTTTCATTTGTGATCCGAGAAGCGTGATTCAAAGAGATTTGTTGTGAAGGGAATACTAGTACTCGTTTCCGCCAACCCGGGAACGTACTCGTACTAACGTTGTACTAGTACTAAATATTAGAACTGTTCAGTGATTGGTAAAAGCGGCGACAGAAGTCTAACGTCAATCAATCTACTGTACCTAAGGATTGACATGCTCGCTGGGGGGGGGACAATGACGGCCGGGCCCAGATGTATTGCATCTACTCTTCTACTGGGTAGTAGCTACCGGTAGTTCTCGTCATAACAGTACTACAGTCACGATCCTCTGGAGACATTATTTTGGTGTCTACAAGGAAGAAATTCGAGCTCATAATATTCCTCGCGGTCTCATGACGAATGAAGATAGGTTAGAGGGTCACCTACCAGCAGCTAAAGCGTTCATTAAACAAGCGGTGAAGAAAGACCACTCTAATCACGTCTGAATGAAGCACAAGAGGGACTCGAACTTGTTCAGTGCCGAGCAACAAAAGGAACTTGTTGTTCCAATTTCTGACGGCTTTTGAAATCCTACAAACAGGGAGTGAACTTCCTGTCAAAAGAAGTCTGGAAACTAGCAACGACAACTTTTGGTGTGAGCGGCATCAACGGAATTCGACAACCCGCCTCGTCCGAGGAAAACCCTATTGCGTCTCAGCAGCACCAGCACAAAGAGGAAGAAGTACTACTAGTATTACAAGGGAGCAGTCACAACAACAATCTACATCAACAGCCTTCTCGTAGAGGAGCCATCATCCAACCATGTACTAGTTCTTGTGGGAACGATCGTAACTATGCTTTACAAAGTGGAAAGGAAAAGCTACCATATTGGTAGATATTTTTCAATGGTGTTTCGACGCATTTGAAGCGGCAAGGCGTAGTCGTCTGTACTAGTACAGTAGGAGGAAAGGTGGATTGCGGTCCAACGACGAGTCACCCATTTCTTGGCGGCAGCAGGTTCAACGGACAGGCCCTTGGAGGTGGCTGTAGATAGAAATCATAGGAGTGGGCAGGACATTATTTGATGAATATTTAAGTCTGGTGTAGATACAAAACGGAAATGGATTGATTTTTGGTACTTAAGGATTTGCAAGCGTGCCGAGTTTACTCACTTGTATGGCGGCTAGCAAACTGCATGCTGTGGGCGTGCTCCTGTCACAACCACACGACTTCACTCCTCCTTCTCTTGGCCAGCCCCGTTGTTTTCACGATTTGGGAAGCTCTCAACGACAAGCAACAACAGATTGCTGCAAGTGTGAACAACCAAGCTCTTATCCTAGTATCGCAGCTTAAAACAGCAAATAGCATTAGGAGGGGTTGGGATACGCAGAAGTAGAAGATTCGCCATGAACGTTGGCTACGCTTTCTCGATATTCCTCGTCCTTTTTGCTTCAAGCCACCGTTCCTGCCTGGTCCACAGTCTCGGCATTTTCGACCATGGATCCGTTGTGTATGACTCTCATCCACCCAATCCACCAGAAAGAATAACTGTTGGTGCATATTACTACCCTTGGCACTACAGACATTTCCAACACTCCAGCCAAGGGTATTTGCGCAATCAACTGAGTCCGAGGCAAGAACTGCGACTTGGCGAGTATGATGATCGGGAAGCTTCTGTAATTCGACAACACTTGGAATGGAGCAAACAGGGGAATATTGGTGTTTGGATCTCTTCTTGGTGGGGACCTAATAGTGGGGAAGACCAAACGATAAAGGGTACCATCATGAATTCCTCCAAGGTGGACCTGGGAGATCACAAGATTGCCCTGCTGTATGAGACCACGGGCAGAATAAAAAAGGATGCCAATGGGGTCTATGACTACGAAAAGAATGTACCCTCCGACTTTCAATATATCTGCCAGACTCCGGGGTATTTTGATCATCCCAATTACTATCGCATCAATGGAAAGCCGGTAGTTGCAATGTACCTCACTCGGCTGTTGGACAGCAATCACATTCTCGATGATGTGATTCCCATCATACGTGACATATGTCCTAATATCTACATCATTGGGGACGAGGTTTGGGGAAATCCTTCCGGTAATACGGCCAATTTGTTGGATGCCATTACCAATTATGATGTCTATGGGAACATGGGGAGACCGAAGGGGTATGCAGGTCAACAAAGGGTAGATGACTACTTTGCACTCGCAGCTGCATGGAAGGAAGCGGATGCTGTCCACCAATCTGCATTTGTTCCATCGGTGTCAGCTGGATACAATGATCGAGGGGTACGATTATCGGCAAATCATCCTGCCATGTCACGAAAACTCACAGCAAACGCTGCGGAAGGGAGCCTGTTTGCAGCTCAACTTGTTCAAGCCGTTGAGTTGTTAGACGAGGATGCTGATCACTTGCTTCTCGTGAACTCCTTCAATGAATGGCACGAGGATACACAGATTGAGCCCTGCGATGGTCTACCGGCGACCGAGCCGTTCGAGTTAACGCAAGGGTTGGAGTACGGTGGTTATGGGACACTGTATCTGGATATCCTTGCCACATATACACAATACAATGACACAAGCTTTTCCAGTGAGTTGCCCATCACATTCACTGGCCCTCCCCATGCGGATGCCACTCTTGCTGCTTACTACTACCCCTGGTATACTGGGGAGAACTACACCAATGGTCTCCGTGCAAATCTCCTTCCCATGCAGACTTCCATTTCAAAAGATGACGATGCAATCGCAGAGGACTTGGAAATATCATGGCTGGCGAACATTCGTACATGGATTACACCATGGGTGGCTCCATTCCCGGACCAAACCGACATTGGAGCCCAGACTCTTTTCAATCATACTTATTTGGAGTTGTCGGAACACAAGGTGGCATTACAATACGATCTCAGGGCTCGCGCACCGAAGCAAGGCAATGTAGATGTTTCCACCGAGCTTTTGGTATCTGATATTGAATACCTGTGCGAAAATTACTTTCAGAACCCAAGCTACTTCACCACAGAGACAGGAGAACCCGTCTTGTTCTTGGCTTTGTCTCGCATATATTCTGACTCTCAGTTAAGCACGATTGTGGCCACCATTCGAGAAGTCTCGGAAGGATCTGGATGTGGAAAGGAACTCTTCTTGGTGGGTGATCAGGTATGGGGAGATTTCAACGCCCCCACACCATACGCGCCGTTCAAATACCTCGACGCGGTAATGAATCACGATGTATATGGCAACATGGGCGAGCCTGCAGGTTTTGCTGGGGCTGCTGCTGTTGCAGACTACTATGAAAAGCAGCGGAAATGGCGCATTGCAGCATGGCAGGGTGGTTGCTCATTTGTACCAACCGTTTTGCCTGGGTACAACGACCGAGCTAAGCGGTTCGATCAGGACCATCCCGCGTTGTCGAGGGTGTTGGAAGAAGGAGGAGAAGAGGGAAGTTTCTTTGAGGAGGCCGTTGATCGGGCGAAGCATCTTTTGGACTCTAGACTGAAGGATTTGATTCTGATCAATTCTTTCAATCACTTTACGGAAGATACTCAGATCTATCCAGTTTTTGGTGACTCGACCAATCTGCCACTCGACTACACGAAGGGCTTGTCCTATGAAGGTTACGGAACAACATATCTGGATATTTTGACCGAAGAATTTGGCTCTTTCGATTTGCCTTCCGAATCACCCACACAAGTGCCAACCGTGCCCCCCACATCATCACCTTCTGGTCTACCGTCAGCAAGCCCCAGTAAACCCCCGTCAGTGTACGAACTAGAACCTAAGGTGGCCAACGTTCCTCAAACGACGACGATTTTTCAGGATGGTTTCGAGAATGGCTTTTCCAAGTTTTCGGATGGTGGCAGAAACGCTCAGATCAATACCAATGTCAAGTACCAGGGTTCGAAGAGCTTGCGACTCCGCAATGGCAATCGATCATCTCGGTCTGTGACCAAGCAATTCTACAACGTATCAGAGTATGCTTCTGTGCAATGGAGTTTTGTTTTCAAAACGAAGCGGGTGACAACGGGAGAGCGATTCTTTGCTGAGTATCGGACTAGAGGGGGGTCTTGGAAACGAGCCAAGGTTTACACACGAGGTACCAACTTTAGGAATGGGGTCTGGAAATCTGTTTCCCATACCATTGATGTGAGTAACATCGACGAAATCCAACTACGTTTCCGTACCAAGTTTTCCGCAGACAGCCATGCTCTCTTTCTGGACAAGGTTGTATTGGAGGGGTCGACAGCGGCCGGCGCATAGATTGGGGTGTACATTACTATATTCATAAACATTGGGAACCAAACTTGTAATTCTAGGAACAACGTTTGTGTATTACAATACGATGATATATCCAATACGAGTACTGGTAGCTAGCACAGTGACATTCATTATCTGGAAACTTAGGTGTTCTTCTTGGATGAAGAGCCTTTCTTGAGATTCTTCCAAAGAACATAGAGACTTTGAAAGAGCAAGAACCAAAAGCCCGATTCTGGCATGACATAAAGAGATACAGCAGAGATTACCAAGTTGACTTGCCCATACCACAGAGGAGCTTCCGAACGGCCGGTCTCTCGGAGATAGTTCATGAGCAGATATCCTTGCGTCATCATAAAGACCCCAGCAATATCAAACCAAAAAGCAAACTCCTTGGCATACCGATCGTTGAGATTTGGGGCAAAGGTGCTTCGATCCCGAACAATCTGGAGGGTTGGCTCTCGAATCTCTGGAATCGCCAAGGCAAACAAAGAGTGAATGACTCCTGTTCCAAACAGCATGGAACCCGAGTTGATGAAGCTGTAGGACATGATGATGATGGTAGTGTTACTCTTGTCCAACTGTCGGAACTTGTTCGTGGACTACTAGTATGATTTTTATGACACATTGAGCCCCAAAAAATGTGGGTGTGGGTAGAAAATGGAAAATTGTTGGCGGATGGGATGACCCAATTGACTACAAGAAGCAAGGTTTCCACCAATCAGAACCATCGGCTAAACTACCACGGCCACCAATGAAAGTTCAAAAGAGGACATGAAATGAAGATGACAGGCATTATCATCATCATCATCATCATCATCATCATCCTTTTAACTCTTCTTTCCAAGTAAAGATATATAGCAGCAAATCATCCTCCACTTCTCCAGCTCCTGCTGCTGCTGACGACGACGACGACGGCTCTTGTTTTTCATAGTGAAATCCCATTTGAGTAGCACAATCCAAAACATCTTGGATTTGGACATGGACTTGACGTCGAGAACAAAAAGAAAACCAACATTGTGCATGAGGATGTTTGGCCAAGAGTACTTGAAGTGTCTCAAAGAATGGTTGTACATTGTCCAACACATAAATAGCATCGGAAGCGAGAATCAAATCAAACCGACCCAATACTGGCGTTTTCTTGTTGTTGGCAGTCGTTGTCGTCGTCGTCGTCGTCGTCGTCGACATGGTCCTCTTCAAAAAGGTTTCAGAGGAAGCACGTCCCCAAATCAATTGTTGAACTTCCAAACTAGTGGTAGGAACATCTACCGTAGCATCTTGATTGACCTCTACATTTTGACGCAAAATCTGCAAGGCATTGGAATCCCCATCTGTCATGACAACGCGACATGTCGTAGTAGTATCCTGCTTTTCTTCTTCTTGCTGTTGTAGTTGTTGCTGCTGTACTTGCAACCAATGATACAAGAGCATTCCATTCAAACCCAATCCAGCTCCCAATTCCAAGACTTGCAACATCGTGGACGTAGTTCTACTATCGGGGCTGGTGGTCATCGTCCGAGTTGTTGTACTAGTAGTAGTATTGTTGAACAACGTCCATTCCCCTTGTAAACACTGTTTCAAATGATTGGATCCTGGACCTACCAACAAGTGTTGACACAACAATTCCGAGGATCTCCACAAGGTCAAGCCAGTCGAAACATAGGTTGGGTCCGATTCTTGAGGAACCCCTTGCAAGGAAATGGAAATGGAAGTAGGAGTAGGAGTAGTAATAATATCCTCTTGTTTTTCCTCTTCAGAAGCATCATCCATGATGGAGGGTATCAAAAAGGATTTGGTAAAGACATGTTCATGTCCTTGCCATGGAAGTTGTCCATAGGAATCTTCGTCACTACTACAGCTGCTTTCTTCCTCCTCCTGTTGTTCTTGTTGCTGCTGTTGTCGATTATGAGAGGCATATCGTACTTGTGCATCGGTCCAATGACGTTCTTTTTTGGATGTTGATGTTGTTGTCGTTGTTGTAACTTTGTCTGAAGGATCCATCATGGCCGTGGGATAGGGTGATCAAGCGTAATAAAATGAAGCGTGTGTGTCGCCATGGGAATGGTTGGTCCCTGTCGAGTCCAACATTCGACTCGTGCGACCACTAACGGATAGCGATGATGCGAAAACAAGGAAAAATAGTAAACTCCACCCAGTATTCTAATAAGAAGACTAAAATAATTAGACAATCCGCTCCATTTCAGTAGCATAGGTCAAGGACTGAGCAATCCATTGCTTGGATGGCACTTGATCTTCTGCCGTCGCTGCCATTTGTTCGGGCTGGAAGACCAAAGACCCATCTTGGACCAACCAATCTTCCCGTTGTGTTTGAATATAATCTTGTAGTTCCGCCGTGGACTGATAGCGCATACGCTGGGCGGCATCTTGCAAGGAAATCTTGCTGTAGGCGACTTCTAGAGAATCGGCAATGCCATCGCGGACAGTCAAAATCAAACTGTCCACAAAGAACTGAAAGGAGGGATGGGGGACTTGTGCTGTAAGCACTTGGTCATAAAGTCCTACCATCCATTGACGCTCGAGTTCAATAGGGAAAGTAACATAAGGATCGGCAGCTTCGGTGTCCGACAAGAGTTCCAACTCGGCATGAAATTCGGACAGGCGGTGATCGACGAGCAAATGCATGAGATTGAGACCCAACACATGGCACGTTCGGGGACTGTTCGTGGCGGCGGCAGAGACAGCATTGGCACGGGCTGCCTTCCATTGAGCTACATTACGAGCAAAGCCTTCCATATCTCCTTGTTCTGTGGCAAGAAGAATTCCCAACTCCAAGGCTTGGCAAGAAATGGCGGTCCATTCCGGGCTTGTGGAAGGTCCGGCTTCTACGAGAGCCAATTTCACTTGGTTCAGAGTTTGTGGACCTTGAGCATCTCCAGCTTCGTATTGAGCTTGGAGAGTTCCCAACAGAGACTGGGCGTTGGCTAACGACATCTTGCGGAACTAACTACTGTTGTGATGAGTTTGCTGTACTGTAGTAGGGAAGAGGAGGTCGCTGTTGGTCGTTGTCTTTGTTGTTGTCGTTGTCGGGCTTGTGCCGAACCGTGTCGAAGGGATTGGACAAACCATACTACGTATGTAAGTAGAGTATACATATGTGGTTTGGTATCTTGCGTACATACCCACGTTGCAGATTGCCCTTCGCGATCCATGGATCCATCATCTATCATCTATCATCTGCAACAACAAACAATATCCACAACAGCAGCATGTCGAACAACAACAACAGTAACAACAACAATACATCAACTCCCAGCCCAAACTTTTCTGCTTATTGGGATAATGCCGCCAAAGGAGTCGCTCTCTCGCTTTGGAATCTCTCCTCTACTTGGTATCATCCCAACGAAGCGATTCGGTTTCAGTATCAAACCGAACGACAACAATTGGAAAAGTATGTTACTCCATTGAGGTATGGAGTCTATGGTACTTTGTTCCTGTTTTTGGGATTTCGATTGACTTCCATGAGGTCATCAGCTGCTGCTGCTGCCGCCAAGACTCTCCAAAAGCAGGCAACCAGCAGTGCTACCAAGGTTACAACAACATCCACAGCAACCAAGGCGGCAACATCAAACACACCACAACCACCTCCTCCCCCAACCCCCACCCTAAGTTACTTGGAACAAAAACAAATGAAATTGCGTGAACAACATTCCGTCTATTGGAACATTCTCATGGATTTCTTGTTGAGTTTGAGTGTGGGTGTCTCGGGTAGTCTTCTTATGATTTCGCAACACATCGATCAAGTCCGTTCCGATGTTGAAATGGCACCCTTGGTGGCTGGACGAAGTGTTGTAGCAGATCATGTGTGTCCCTTGTTTTTGGTGACCGACAATAGTGATAGTGATGATAGTGCAGCAACAACAGCAAATGCTGCAGAAGGAACATCCCCCGATGCAACGACGTTTGCACGATTCATCCAAAATTGTCAAACGCGTCAACAGTTGGAAAATAAACTACAACAAATGCGACATCTTCCTCCCGATCAGCATGTGGCCATGTAACCGACGGTAGTATAACTATCTAATAAATACAAGTTGTTGTTGCAATTTGACTTGTTTTCTATTTTTGCTTATCCTCCGTCTTGGACTCCTCCTCTGTTGTTGTTGTTGTTTCTGGTGTTTCTTTTGTGTCTTTTCCTTCTGGCTTGATACCAAAATCATCCCAATGGAAATCAATTGTATCATCGGGATGATATCCTTTCAAAATATCTGGTTGAAAGTTGGAAGCACCATTTTTCTTTTTACGATGGGCAAACTTGTCCATTCCCATGGCCGACGCAGGCAAAAGCATGTCACTGTCACTACCATCACTATCATCATTCATACCAGCAGCACCACTCACCCAACGATCTTGTCCACGTTCCACATCGGCATTTCCCCAATCATAATAATAAATAGGCATATCCAAGACCGTTTCGACAATTTGAGAATCCCATCCCGGCATGGCATAACCACACAAAAAGATTTGACACTTGCGTCCCGTCAAGGCACGTTCCAACAATGGACGAATCGCTTCCAAACCTTCCTTGGCAAAGTACATGGTTAGAATGGTAGCTTGGGAGACATCGTCCCAGGCGCGCGTATGATTGGGAGAGGATGCATCGATCAAATCGGCGACATAAAAGTCAAGGGGAGGTTGGGGATGGATCCGTTGCAATCGTTGTTGGGCGACTTCCACAATCGCTTCATCGACGTCAATACCAATGGAACGTTGGACACCTGCTTCAATGGCATAAAAGTTGACACGGCCATCACCAGACCCTAATTCAACATGAATATCGTTGGAGGTAGGGTTGGCACGATCAAAGATTTTGCGGGCAACGGATTCTGGGACGGGTGTCCAAGGACTCAGGGTGGCTTTTTGTTGGGCGTAATCATCAATGGAGGTGCCGTCGGGAGTGTATTCAAGAGGTTCTTCCAAACCAGTGGAAACAATGGGAACGTCTGTACCCATTTTGGGACTGTTGAACTGTTCATACTTTTTCCGAGGACGTCGGAGAGGTTGAGGACGTGCAGCAAGGGGACGACTCGAGGAATACGCGGACTGTTGTTGGAGGAGCAACGGCGATGTGGAAGGCGCTAACGTCTTTCTGCCCAAATGCCGAAGTGTAGGGGATGTCAAACAAGATCTCATACTACCGGTAGGTACGAGTACTGTCTGTGTCTGTCTGTTTATGTGGTGGTAAGGTTGTTGTTGTTGTCAGTAATGATGATGGCAAGTGATTGCCATCGGATGCTGTATCTTTCTGCCATCAAGTCTCTACACGTGGAAGGCGCGTGCACCCATACTTTACAGTACCTGTACTAGTATGCCTTATTCCATCCAGTCGACTCTATAGTCTATGCCTGCCATAGTTTGCCCTAAAAACAACCTTATTCTTTTTAAAAGAACGAGAAACTAAAGTCAGAAACCTTTTCTGTCTTGGCCATGACACTTGTACTTTTGGTAGCTTCATCATCGTCATCCTCACTATGGTGTTGTTCAGATCGCTTGCGTTTTTTGAGCAGCATAGTCGAAAGACCAACTGCTGGATGGTGATTCTCCTCTTCCTCCTCTTTCCAAGCACGGCATGTCCATTCTTTTTGATTTTGTGCTCGCAACAAGGCTTGTTTGTCTTTTTCTTCCAGCGCATGGACAAATTCACTGTAGAGACGGTCCGGCTTGACACTTTCTTCTCGATCCCGACATCCACTGATTTGATCTTCTTTTTGAACAAAGAATTTGAGAACATTTCCCAAATTGCTTGGACTCACGTAATTGTGTGTAATGGCCATGTTGACATCGTCCAAGTTGACGACCATGTGCCACCAACCGTGGGGGACAAAGAGAATATCGCCGGGGTGGACGGTAAAGTCGAGTGGGCGTTCGGCCAAGGGGGCGGTCCGGAGGCGCAACAAATGTTCGTGCCAAAATTGTTGAATCCATTCTCCTACCGACAATGGCAATGCCACCGAATCTCCATCGTCACTAGGAAAGACACCTGGTGGACTGACTCCAGGTGGATAAAAGATCCATCGTTTCCGACCTTGGACACATACATTCCAAGCATGTGTAGCGTTCGGGTCAATGTGAAAGACGGATCCGGATCGGTACGGCCCCATAATCAACCAGGTATGGTCCGGACGTCGGCCTTCCCCCAAATGTTGCAACAAATCGTGGCCATGGCCCGCCGATGGATCCCACCAGGGGCATTTCTTGTAAAAGGATGGGAAAAAGTCCTGTTTCCATTGATCATTGTCATCAAATGCTGTTCTATCAAACAAATAGAGTGGAGACTCTTCCAAATACATAAATTGGGAATATCCATAATACGCTTCCAATGTAAAGTTGACCGACAAGGGCGCACCACCCGATGTCGTTCGAAACGTCTTGTTGGGAGCATTGTGTTTTTGAAAGTACGAGGCATCCTTCCATTTGTCAAATGCATCATTCCTTCCTGCATTCTTGATAATCACGGGCCAATTCTTTTCTTCGTATCGTTCAATAAACTCCGAGGGAGTAATCTCATCCCAATTGACGACAGCCACATTGTGTGGATCATCCCTGGGTTGTTCCAATTTCCATTCTTCTGGAATGGCAAATGAACGGCAGCGGTGGGTTCGATAAAATTCATCCGAATAAATACCAGGCATGGCCATGGGAACATGAAGTGGAATGGAACGGTCCACAAACAATCCAATGTAGGTATCACGCCATGAATTGCGAGCATAATCAATCACTCGGTTTTCAGCATCACATCGTCGAAGAACCAAATCTCTCCACAGTTCTGGTTGATGTCCAGCAACATAGAAATAACGAGATGTTTGCACCACATTGGCCAATGTTTTGGCATCACAAAACGAAAGGACAGACTGCCAAGCATCATCGGTCAGGAGTTCGGGTTGCTTTGTTTTGGCAGCAGATTCGTTGTCGTCGTCTCCAAAGAATTGATTTCCTCCAGGAAGACAACCGTAAGGATGAGCATCTTCCAAGGAGAGAAAGTCTTCTAGACGAACCGTGTCGGGACGTCCTCGTTTTCGTTGGGCCACCATGGTGCAGAGCAAGTAGGAGGAACAAAACGATGATTGCAAGAAAAGTGGTGCACAATGAGAATCACGTGCGAGTACCGGGCGCTTGGAGGGTGGCTGAGGCAACTGTCTGTCCATCTCACGTATGTGTTCGGATCTCGGCATTGTAGTTATTTTAGTACCTCTAGAAACGCCATTTGATCAGCTTGACTCCCCTTTCCGTTTCGGAAGGGTGTTTTTTGATGGAAGGATTCCATGATGGTGGTCGAACTTCGACATGAGCCAGTGCGGTACCTATTTCACAGGACCCTTAATGCGTTGTGATATTGTCAATGCGTACAAGGAAAATAGAAGTAGCTTTAAAGTATAACCCTAGAAACAACTAACTGTAACATCGACAAGAAGTGCAAGAACGTTTGGCGTTCGCGAGCATTCTTCCGTGCCAATGATGTGGCATGTGATGGAGGGAAAGTTGTGAAAAGTAGTTGTTGCAAAGAAGCAGGGTGACGGTTGCGTAGCAACAACGTTGCCCCGAGAACCCTGGAGACTTCTGCAGTAATCGGCAGGGATCCACAAGGTCATGAAGAAATGGATGGCTCTGCGTGTTCTTCGGGCTCCACCATGCCCCATGGTGGAGAGAGAAAAAGTGCAACAGCAACAAGTAAAAAGGGGCAAAGTAAAGCACAGTAGACAGATTGGCAAATTACAAAGCCCTGTACCAGGCATCCAAAGATACTGGATTCTCAGGCAGCAGGGGCAAAACAAAGTTCCTTTCCTTGAAATAGCGCATTGAGAAAGAAGAATAGATAGTCTTCATCCATGAGTAGTAGAGAACCAGCTGATGCCAGAACCCTGCGTAGATTGTTCATGCAGACTGTAGTATTATCTGAGTGAAAAAAGTGAGCATGGATGTTCCCCATGTTGTTCCAGATGGCGAGTAACAACTTTTCCGAGTAGGCAAATTGAGGAGTGCCTGTCCCGATGACGACCAAAGCAGATTCATACAAACGCAGAGCGTCCCATAGAGAGGATGATATCCCCAAATGAATACCCACATTGTGATACACAAGTGCCATATTGTAGAGTAAGATAGCACATGTCCGATGTTGATATCTCGGATCTAGAATCTCTTCCACGCCATCGGTTCCCCCGTTTAGTTCATCGGGTGACAACATCAGTGCGCGATTGTACATGGAGTATGCAGCACCCGGTAGCGATGACTGAGAAAAGTAAAAGTTACTCCAAACTCCTGTTTTGTGGTTGTCCCGGGGCTTGGAGAGATTGTCCAGGAGCATCCCTTGCTCCTCGGCCGTTGTATGTTGTGCTGTTCGACTGAATCCTTTCTCCATCACCGAAGGTCCCTGTCCCAGATGTGTTCTCTTGGAGTTGCGTAGACAAGAGTCGGCTGGTAACGTGATACCGTTGTTTTGTTCACTGTGTCTCCGAAAGACATCGTATGCTATTCTCAATTCGTCAATGGCCTGATCGTACTCCCCATTCAAAAAGTGTGACAGAGCATCATTGTGCAACCCCACAATACAATGCGACACCAAGCTCGTGAAAACCATGGCTAGTACTGGTAGATTCTTTCGCAATGAGAGCACCCAGCGAGAATCAAGCGAAGGCCCTGGACCTCAGGGGAGGTTGTGCCGCGACGCTTCCCACAGGCTGACGCCGTTTGGGTCTGGAAGCGCGAATTTATCAAGGCATGCATGTTGTCGAATGGGTAAATCAAGGCCTGATCGTGTGGAACAATCTCTGTTCTTTCTGCGTTTGGCCATCGGGAAAGAACAAAGCCGACAAGTCAAAGAACCGAAGACAATAATGGGCGTCCTACATGGCACTGGACTGCAACTATTTTTTTCGCATGCTTTCGATTGTTTAGAGATACGTGGAATGTTAGACTATGTATTGGGTAAGATGGTCATGCAATAGCGTCAAAAAGTGGAGGGGAAAGTTTGCAGGAGGAGATCCGGGCAGTAACAATGCCATATGACTTTTCAACTCTGCTATGTGAAGAATATGTCGCAAGTGTCAGGCAAGGACAAACTCAGACTTCCAAAAACCTCTCTGTTGATATGGTCACTTGCTTGCTTGAAACGGATCTAAAATTAGGAAGACGGTTCCCATCTACAGCTCGACGTCGGAGGAATCTTGCTCGGAAGACCATAAAGTATTTTCTTTTCAGTATTTCCGTCAACAAAGTGGAAAGACCAAATTGGCAGTTGTTCAAGCGTTGACTATCCAGCAAACTGTGCATGAGGGTCACTACAGTTATATTATGATGTATACAGTGTTTGTTGTTCCTTCCGCTTGTCGTTCATCTTGCACTGCTGACACCAGAAGACTGGAAAGTTTAGTGCCACATCACACAACCCTTAGTAAACAATACCACCAAACACTCACCGAAGAAACATTGGGCCCACTAGAATGGCCCCTTTCTTTCGTTGTTGAATGGTTTTACTGATCAGACAACAAGGAAGTTCCTACTAGAGTTATACTAAAGCTACCGGTAGTGATAGCTCGTAGTGTGTACCCGTGAAAGGAAGCACCTGTTTTTGACAGTGTGAGCACTTAAGTTTTCACAATGACAGTGACACACCGGCACTCTCCTTCAGCCTGATGGAGTTTTTCTGCGTTTCTTGGTTGTTGCAAAGTGATCTCTCTTGATGAGTGCACCACTGTTCTCAACCAATCGTCCCCTCGTACTCGTACTGTATGCTTGTTGATTGCCACAAAACACGAACTACACGAACAATATCATCACCATGCGAAGGAAACATGAGTCCAAGCTTCTTGCGGTTACCATTGCCCACACTATCCTTGGGGAGTGAAAGTATCGCCGGTACAGCACAACCTTCCATGATTCTGTACCATTCGGCCTATCGAGTCCGGCACAACATGTTACTCCTTTTGCGATTCTTGCTGCAAGAGTTCCACAGTGAAAATGAGTGGACTCGATGCTTCTACCGTCACCTTGGTACCAATAGCGGATGGGCCTTCTACTTGTTCGGGCTCCATAATGTGGTTCGACGTTGACACCAACCCACCAAAGTGCGTGGGTGTGTCTTCTAGGTTCCATTTGAAACCCGTAGTGGTCGCCGATTCGCAGGGAGCTGCCAACGGTATGAGGCCACAGGTAGGACCTTCCCGCACAGAATTCGAAGTGTAGCAGGCCAATTCCAACTCCACCTTTTGTTTCGCCGGAAGCAGAATGGCACAGGTTTCCTCACCGTATAGCCACATGTCATGGAATCGGTCCGCCCATGCGTAGAGAGATTGGAAACTGGCCATTTCTTGGTCAAACCGACCTCCAAAGGCCCCATAGACAAAGATCCGATGCACGTCTGGCCAATCTTGAATGATCCATTCCAAACATTTGGTCAGATCGTTCGAGTCTTGGGATGGATCTTTTCTCAATTGCACTCCTTGTGACTGATAATAGGTAGCCACATGCTCCTGAAGAGAATCCAAATCACCACTGATTCCGTGGGGAAGATGGGAGGGGTAATTGGGGGCAGTCGCATTGTACAAACGATTGGCACCTCCGTCGGCACACAGACGGACAGTGCTTGTATCCCAAAGATGTTGAAATAATGGACTGACCGTAATAGGCGTATTGAGTAGAATCAATCCAATTTTGGTAGGAGCGGTTGATGTAGTATCATGAAGGAGTGGACTGGTGTATTTCACCGTCGTTGTGGACGTTGTCGACGGCGAGGCAGTCGCCATGATATTCTTGGATGCACTTGTACTGGTAGTGTGAATGGATCTTAAATGAATTCCCAAAGAGGTTGGAATAGGAGATGCCTTCAAAACTTTGTTTGTCAATGTAGTAGTTGTACTCTTTCTCAACCACTCACTGGCAGAACGACCAATGGCACAATCCCAACAAGGAAGAAAATTGGAAGTGCGTACGTAAGAAGCGCTTCTCATTGTTCGAAGGCAGCAGTTGTGGGTTGGTCAACTTCTCCTGTACAAGCGGACAGACGGAATTGAGTGAAATGGGTCGAGTGGTTCCATTCTATTTTCATCCGGGTCTTTACTGAAAGATATTTCTACCCACGCACCACGCCGTGTTCGGTCCCCTAGAAAACACCAATCTTTATTATGGTGGAGGGTACAACCCTATCCTATTCTAATATTGCTACTACTGCTACCTCCTTCTAAATGGTATGAATCGTTGGATCGTCATCCATCATACCATGCTCTTCTAATGTTGTCCCAACGACGACCTCCTCAACATCTCCCAGATCCATCATGTCGGCCAATTCCACATTTCCCAAAGAATTGGAAGCAACCAGTACTGTCGTACTAGGATTGCTGCTGTTTCTATTGTCCAGTTCCGCCAAGGAATCCTCGAGTTGTATTTCCACATCGGGTTCATGTTGTGTTGGTTGTTGGTGGGGATGATTAAATTCTTCTGGTGGATGATGGTCGGTATAGGCCGGAATCTGATTGTATCGACCAGGCGGAGAAACCATGGATCTCATTCCCAATGATGATGGTGTTGTGGAATTGGGATGATGCTGCTGATGCATACTGGCCGTACTTGAGGATCGTTGCCGCAAGATCATCATGCGGGAAAACCTTCGTTGCTGGCGTTGCAAAAAGGCGGCACAGGGACGTCCAGAAAAGCGCAGAACCAACAAGAGCGTTCCAACAATCCAACAATCACTCCGATGTTCTTCCCACAGCCACAACAACAAAAGCCAAATGCCAATGCCAACCAATACCAAAAAGATACCAGTATCGGTGGCATCGCAAGCCGTCATCCAGCAATAGTAGGTCGATTGTCTCCAATTGCGGTCGGATTGTTGGAGCAGTAGTTGAGCTCTGCGTTGACGGGCTTGTTGACGGACCACTTGAAACTGATGTTGCATATATTGAAAGAGAGACGAGTGACGACGATACGTGTTCGATGAGGGATCTGATGCTGTTCGATGGAACGAATCTTCATGATGCGAGCTGTATTCTTCGTCCGTCGCGGCAGCCGCCTGACTAAAATCAATGGCATAGCGTTTAATGTTGGCGTAGGTATCATCTTCGTCTGAATCGGAATCGTCCCAGGACAGGATGGAAGTGCGATGGGGTATGGATGCGGTAGGAGCAGCAACTCCACTCGATGCACCAGATGCATGGGGTGTGGCATCATCCTCTTCTTCTTCGTCCTCAAAACTAGTCAGGGGACGAGATTCTCCAGATTGTGACAAGTACGAGGAATGACTTGTCGATGCTGCTGAGGTTGTGGTAGGATTGTGGATATTATTGTAGTCATCTTCGTCGTCCTCTCCTCCATGGACAGATCGGCTATGGGTGCTTGTGTTGCTACGTAGACCTCCAGTATGAGTAGGAACGGCTTGATACGGATCTTGTTTGGAATTCATTGCCAAAGAACAGTCAATCACTGACTGACAGATACTGACACTGCACTCTTTTATTCTAGTATCAACGGCGGCACCGTTTACTACCAACAAGAGACGTTCTACAATTAATGTTGTGTGGTTGATGCCAAAGACCACCAAGCAGGAAGCAGGCAACGGTTGGCTCCTGCGCTTGAGTCCCACAAGTCCACCAATCCTCAGCGTCGACTTACTGGACTAGAATGCGAGGTCCCAGAGAGGAGTCGATCCAATCGTGCGACACCGGCGTTGAATGACGTCTGCTGGCTCACCTTTCGAAGGATCGAGAACACGTCATTCGCTGGCAGGCACCTGGCAGTAGAAAATCTTAAGCTTCGCACATACAAAACGATACCACTACTGGCAAGAGTCCACTTCATACCTCCGATTTGGAGTACCGTACCAAGTGTTTGGCATTTTTTTGCATTGGTGGAGTAGTGATCCTTTTCCCCACCCACCACCCGTTGATCAGCGTCTGCCTATTACGAAGACTATACCTGTTATTGCCGCCGTTTCCAGCTTCTATTACTGCTACTAAACTATGAGCCGAAGAGAATCCCTCCGCATCCTGACCGACAAAAATGACTTGGATGGCGTCAAGGAAAACATCAAGGCTCTCCAAGCCCAACAACGTCTCATCATTTATCCTGGCAATCGCTATATTCGCTATTGGGATGGTCTCATGCTTACCTTGCTGATTATCTATTCCTTCATTGTTCCCTACCAGTTGGGGGTCAGTGGAGGGGCACATTTGGTGACCAATCCAGTTTGGTTTGGGGTAACAGTGTTGATGAATACATTCTTTTTGATTGATACCTTTTTACCCTTTTTCCGAGCCTTTCGTGACAACCGAGGCCGCATGGTCATCGACCCACCCGCTATTTCCAGAGAGTATCTTCGGACCTACTTTTGGCCCAACCTCTTGTCCAACCTGCCGACCACGATTGTCTATTTTTGGTATGGTCGAGACGCCTTGTTGGATGCAACCTATGATATTAGATTCTTTTCGGAAGGATTCCGGCCTTTGGTCAGCATTCTTAAATTATCTGATTTGCTCAAGCTCTTGCGTTTGGGTCGGGCCCGTCGCTTGTTGAGTCGATCCGATTTGGTTCGACAAATTCATGAAATGTCCAAACCCTACACCATTCGATTCATTGTCTTTTGTTTCTTCATGCTCGCGGCGGCCCATTGGATTGCTTGCATTTGGGTGTTGGTTGCCTACTTGCAGGTGGGAAGTTTTGATAAAGACGATATGTTGTCTATCCCCAATTGGATTGGATATTGGTATGACAACAATTACGTTGCAGATGGAGGCATCAATCCGATTGGTTGGGCCAATGATGTCGACCGATACGCCTTGGCCTTTTATTGGGCTTGTCAGACCATTACCAGTATTGGGTATGGAAATGTGGCGCCTTTGACCCGCGTCGAATGGTGGATGGGATCTTTGTTACAACTGGCCGCCGGTATTCTCTGGGCCTACGTGATTGGAGGTTTGGTTGGTGTGGTGACTGCCATGGAAGTCAAGGGAGAACGGTTCCGGGAACGAATTGATCACGCAAATACACTGATTGAAGCCTTTTTACCCGAAGAAGGTCGGGGATTGTTTCCTCACAACCGTAAACCTACCAAGGCCGAGTTGGGAACACTCACCTACCAACAATATTTGGAGCGACGCAAGGTTGCCAAACGTATTCGAAAATATGTGTATGCACAAAACGATCGAAGAAGAAGTACGGCTCGATTCCAATGTGAATTGGAAGAAAAGTTCCCCATTTTGGAAACCTTGTCACCAGAACTACAGAGATCTTCCATGTTGATGGTCTACAAGATGTATCTGGAAAAAGTTCCCTATTTGTCTTCCAAATACTTGAGCTTTGAGGAGCAATCCTTGGTTGCCCGACAATGCTTGATTCTGGAATTCCCAGCCGAAGAAGTGTATCATATGGATGGCGTCGTTGGACACGATAACCACGAAGAGGATGAACGAGAGGTTCAGTTTGGTCGAGGTATTTTGATTCAGAAATCCGGTATCCTCTGGCGCTCTAGTTCCTTGTGCAAAAAAATGAATCCAATGTCCCAAGGTGTCGTTGGGGAAGGATCTGTCCTCTTGGAGGATAGCAAGTTCCGTGACGAAGATGCTGGATCGTTTGTTCGCTTCATGACCTTTTCGACCATTTTGTTTGTACCCCGGTCTGCCGTTCTCTCTGCATTGGCCCGCAACCCTGACGCGTGGGCGGAAAGTGCCCGCTGGAAGTATTTGTCGGCAGCACTTGTTCAAAAAGCCAAGGACCAAAAGAAAGCAAGTGGCGGCAGTACACGTATTGGAAGCACTCGAGTCAATACTCCCAAAGTGCAAAATCTTCATGTTGCCGAGGAGTACGTACCTCCCGAAGCCGCAACATCGTCGTCTACCTGCGTGTTGTCCTAATTGGGGCAAAAAGTAACTGGCAGTTTGTGTGGGTCTAGCAAAAACGTTAACTTTATAGCGCCACTGTCTAGAAGAAATAGCGACGACGAGACGAGAAAAACGGCGACAGACCCAAACAATCTGATCTACGGCTTCTTAGATAAACAAAAAGCACCATCCCTGCGAATATTATACTCTCGCTCGTCATAGAAGACGCAACGCCCTCTCGAAAGGATTTTCTGATTGCAACTTAGCCGTAGAACTATTGACTGCGAGCTCCGTTTTGGTCGAGTCAGTTACGCAAGGCCACTGAAACCATCGGGGAGTCAATCTGCATGACTATCACCCTCAAATTACAGATTGTCCATACCTCACTTTTTCATGCAGAGGACTGGAATACCGAATGGCTTGGGTGGCTTGTCCATCTCTTGGACCATGATTCAGTGTAGGCATTCGCGTCGCACTGTGAGCGTCGAGAAACATTCACTCAAGAAGGAATACGATGCGGCAAATATCCAACCGACATGGCGACGTTCAATTGAAGCAGTTGGAACTACCAAGAGCATCATACGCATATTGGCCACATGTCGAGCAATCCAAACAACACGAGACAGTCCTGACAATGTCCTGTCATCCGTAAAGTCGAGAGAATCATAACTCTTGAAAAGAACAGCGGACACAAAGTCGGTAGTACAACATGGGCGGCCATGATATCCATTCGAGAGTCCGAATATGTCGTTTTGTCATATGGGTATTCCAGCTCGCCTAGAATTCAAATTCCAAATAAGCTTGTTTGGATGACATGACAATAGAACCTTGCAGATGGGGACGCAAGTCCATAGAAAAACAATACAGAAATGCCCTGAACCCTTGAGGAGCGTCAAACTTTCTCGTTTGAGACAAGGAATCGTAAAATGGAGTGATGTACCAGATATAGAGCACACTCTGAAATTCCACGACACCAGACGGCACTGTCGCCATGCCTTGTTCTAAAAGGAGCCGTTATTTCATTGAGTGGGTACGGTACCATTGGGGTGGTGCAATGATGCTCTTTTGTTTTTGGGATCACAACAAAAGGCAAAAGTTGTATGGGATGCTTGGACGACTACCAGAAAATCATTGTCGTTCTATATTCCAACATTGGACAACTCAACTGGCAGTAACCTCACGACAATTTTGTCAAGGGACAAAATGGACAAGGACAAAACAAAGAGAGACCAATGGATGGAGCAAGTGTATACCCCCAACCACCATCCATCGGTCATGTCATGGCCATTGCGTTTTGCGAAAAAAATTCTTTCAACCATCCATTCTTGAGCAAAAAAACTCACAAACAAACTTCCATTCTCCATGTGCTTTCCTGGAAAGTTCGGATCATGACGACGGTGTACCGTGGTATCTCATGCCATTGGCAGAGGATTACATTACAATCGTCCTGGTGCACTTCACCGGCCGTTGCCCTTCACAGACCAGAGAGCGTTGGTTCGCTTCTCCTCTGCCGGAACCTTCATGTTGACAGAGATCCCTTCATCGACGACAAAGATTCATCAAAAGTCAGAACCCTTGCTTGACGGACCACTTCACTGACGATACGAATCTTGATGAATCTACTTCTCTCTCCGAGGCGCACAGCCACCAAAACACAACCACAACATGTGACTCGGTATAATTAGTATTGTGTTTCTCCTGAAATTTCGTGAACTGGGTAGATAGTAGTAGATAATAGCAATCAGCTCTCTTTAATTATTGGTTGGGTCCCTGGGAGATTGTTCAATTTCGAAAAATGCGCGCGGTTTAGCGTGTTGGCAAAATCGAGTGAGAGGGCCCGACGCAAGAACCAAACACATCCACGTTATCCTGGACCTGTGGGGTGTCGAACTGCGAAATCGTTAGTTGAAACGAAGTGCGTGCACTTCTGCCCTGCCATTGTTCAATTGTGTGCGTTAGTTGGAGAGGCCATACGGTTCTCAAGTTCCGTGTTCAATTATTTGCAGAACTGACCTGCCATTGTTCAATTCTAGAAGTGTATGCCGACAGGGCATATACGGTTCTCGAGTTCTTTGTTCAATTGGGAACAGAACTGTCGTGCCATTGTTCATTTGGAGAAGTGTACGTCGTAAGGGCTTATATTAGTAGGCCTATCTCGTTTTGCAATATTATGGACTTTTGGCCTCCTATTTCCTATTTTTTCTTGTCGTGCTGCTCTTCTTCTGCTTGCGGTGGTGGACGGAGCGAGGACGGAGGAGTAAATAAGAACGCACTACGTCGTTGTACGGTACCGTACCGTCTGGTACTCATACCCAATACCCACCACCACTCTGCGTCGATACCGAGCGAATATTGAACACTTTGCCTGGTCTTGTTGTGTGGAAAGCTGCTGATCTGGCCTTGCCTCCTACCGGACAATGCAATTTTAGTCCTACTACGAGTACAGTGGGTAGTACTTCGTAGTATACTGTTCAGATCATCTGCCAAATACTGTAGATCTATCATGCAACATCGTCTAAGATGAAGATACCTACCTCCTCATAGTATATATTACTATTACCCATAAAGGCCTATGGGCGTATATATTTGTTTTCACGACTAGTTGTGCACAGTACACTTCTGACTCTCATTGTGCAACGAGAAACGATTGAACAAGGGGGTTAGTTGGAGGGGTGATTGAACAATGTCACACCAGTTCCGTACGCCTGCGGAAGTGTGGACACGTTCTACCGGGGACGAGCTAGCGAGCGGCACTTCGGAGCATTTACCGCGCTTCCGTCAAGCAGACGCGACACGAAACTCAAAATTGAACAATCTCCCTGTGTTTGTCGCAAAATGAATTTAGATAGGAAGTAGAATTGTAACACTACTTGCAATTCTGGAGCAGCACTTTGATCCAATTTTGACATTCAGCAGACAGTGGCACTTATGTCTGTAGTTCCGGTTCTTCTCATGAAAGCGTTGGGAAATTATCAATACCAGAAATATCAGCATCTCGGCCGAATAAAGTGAGGAGAAGCGCTCAGGCGTACAAACAGTACTGTATTCCAAGTACTCACCTAAACAACCAGGTTGAAATTCAGTAAGGATATAGCCCTTCCGTTGTTGCAAGTGCACAAACTCGGAATTTACGACGTTTGATTGGGACAGCGGCACCCAGGGGGTCATTTGTCGACATCATTTCGGCAAGTGGAGTATGAATCTTCATGAATCTTGAGCGCGTTCATGATCTCAATTAATCTCTACCAATTCTACGAGGTGCACCATACGTCTTCATTCGCTCCCAGCCATCCAGAAGATTCAGGGCGTAGAATTTTGGTAGAATCAGTAGAACCTTTATGTTCGAGTGGCTGGCTGAATAGTTCTGCAGTTCCCAGAGCACTCACAATTTCTTGAGCTCGAGATTCACGAAGTACTCATCACTATGGTATGTGTTGATTCAATTGAGGACTGCTGCAAGTCCTGTGGTGTTGTCTGTTCACCATGGCATCTCCCCCCGTTTGAGGCATGTCTGCTTCCAATGTTTACTTGTGGACTCACACCAAAATGTCTTTAACAGGCTGACACTGAACCCAAGAAGGAAGAGGAACACTCCCGCAAGGACCGCCCTACCGGATCCATGCACGTTGGAGATGTTGACTTCGACCCTGAAGATCCTGCTTTCATCCAAGATGCCACTTGGGGAGAGGTCTTGCAAGCTTGCTGCGTCCACAGCCCCGCTGAGTGGGGAATGGCCTTCGTCGGACTCTGCATGGTTTGCTTTTTCTTGTACTTCTTCCTTGTTGGATTGGACTTCCTCGGAACTGGAGCCAAGGTTATGTCTTCTTGTGCCGCCGGAGCTTTGTTCGGAGATGAGACCAACCCTGTTGCCGGTTTAATGGTTGGAATTCTTTGTACTGTCCTCCTCCAATCTTCCTCCACCACTACTTCCTTGGTTGTTTCCCTTGTCGGAGCCGAGACTGTCTCTGTCAAGCAAGGAATCTACATGGTCATGGGAGCCAACATCGGTACTTCCGTCACCAACACTATTGTTGCCTGCGGACACTTGGGAGATGGTGACCAACTCGAGCGTGCCTTCGCTGGAGCCACTGTCCACGATATGTTCAACTTCATGACCGTCGCTGTTCTTATGCCTCTTGAGGTCATTACTGGTTACTTGTACCACTTTACCTACGCTCTTGCCAAGAACTACACTGCCAAGGACGGAGAGAAGTGGGAGGGACCCATCAAGACTCTTGTTGAGCCCATCGGTAAGAAGGTCATCATCGAGAACAAGTCTGTCACCAAGCACGTCGCTGCTGGTGGAACTTGCGACTACTTCTTCCCTATCAACTGTACCGACCCTTCCAACCCTACCAAGTCTACTTGCAAGGGAGGATTGATTGCCTGCGACAAGAAGACCGGAAAGTGCCCTGCCTTCTTCCAACCTGAGGCTGACCAATCCGACGATGTCATGTCTGGAATCGTTGTGTTCATCATTGGTATTGCTTTGTTGTTCTTCTGCTTGGGAGGACTTGTCCACGTCTTGCAAAAGATGCTTTTGGGAACTTCCACCCGTATCATCTACAAGGCCACCAACGTTAACGGATACATTGCCATGCTCATCGGTATGGGAATCACCATGTTGGTCCAATCTTCCTCTGTTACCACTTCTGCTTTGACCCCTTTGGTGGGTATGGGAGTTTTGCGATTGGAGCAAATGTTGCCCTTGACTCTTGGAGCCAACATCGGAACCACCATGACCGGTATCCTTGCTGCTCTCTTGTCCAACAGCTTGGCCATGCAAGTCGCTCTTGCCCACTTGTTCTTCAACATCACTGGTATCATCATCTGGTACCCTCTTCCTTTCATGCGTGCTGTTCCTCTCCACGCTGCTCGTCAACTCGGACGCGGAACTCGCCTCTGGTCTGGCTTCCCTGTTCTCTACATTGCCGTTATGTTCGTTGCCGTTCCCGCTTTGTTCATGGGACTTTCCGCCTTGTTCACTCAAGACTCCAAGGGTTTGACCGTTTTGGGATCTTTCCTTACTGTCATCTTGGCCCTTGTTGTCTTCTGGTTGGTTTACTACTGCCAATTCCAAGGAGGAAAGGAGAACTGTGTTGCGTGGATGACTGCCCGTCAAACCCGCGTTGAGGCTATCAGCAACTTGCCTGAGGACATGGTTTACTTGAAGAACAAGATCAAGGAGCTTTCTGAGCACACTGGACTTCCTGAGGACGAGGAGGCCCCTGCCAAGGCTGAGGAGGAGCCCAAGGCCGAAGAGGCTGTTGAGGAGGAGACCGCTTAAATGTCTTTCTCGATTGTTCGTGGGTTTGGTTTAGTTCAGGCGTTGATCCGCTCACCAGCTGGAACCGTTTGATGTAGACCAACATTAACAGTTAGTCAATGTCTATTCCAATGGAACGAATATTACCTCTTAGATTTATATGTTGTATTATTTGGTTACGAGGAGGGTCGTTACGCGGCTACGCTGCCATGTTTGATGGAGCAAAACAGGCAGGTTATTGGAGATCAAAACTGGAGTGCACCGCGTGTGGTGAGCGTTTTACAGCATGTTGTATCAGAGTACGGTACGAAGCTGGAGTGTTGTGGGGTTGGAAAGGAAAACACTTTCAAAAATGCCGTTGCACAATGGATTGTGACTTTGTGCAAATTTGCACTTGTACTCGTAGCCGTGGGCGATGAGTCATGAGCCATGAGCCATGAGCCATGAGATATTTTGCTGTCTGCAGATTCTGCAGCCTCGTTGCAACAACTTCTCTTGTGAGTCCCTCACCCTTTTTCAAACGCTAGCCTTTTGAGGGAGTATGCATATCCCCTAAGTCAGTCCCTATCGAACATTCTATGTAGTTCCACTTGTAACGCTAGTGGTCCCGTGTGTCTGTGCAATTATTGCCTGCTTGTCTGAAACATTGAAAGAATTGAATCCGCGTACATGAATTCCGAAACGATAACCAACAAAGCATGGGCATATAAGACATATTTCGGTGAGGTCGTACTCATCCAAGGCTCAAACATTAAGAATATCCAATAATCTCAATATTTCATTTAAGAGCTGAAACAAAACAAGTCGAATCTTCTAGAATCTGCAACTTTCAAGAATCCCCCGAAACCACTCAAATGGTTGAGCGCAATCCACGGAGAAATAATTGGAATGACTGCGGCGTAGGATTCATGTAGAGCTGAGTAGAATCTCGAAGTTGGGCGGTTGGATTTCACAGAAAATGTGAATTCAGTTCATCATCACAATTTCTTGAGATCCAGATTCACAAGGTACTCATCACTATGGTAAGTGAAGATTCAATTGAGGACTTCTGCAAGTCATGTGGGGCTGTCTGTACACCATGATTCATCCCCTCGAACAAACATGAGTCGCTTTGTCTATCAGCTATGTTACGATGTCTGCTAACTGAAGAATGTATTTCCCAGGCTGACACTGAACCCAAGAAGGAAGAGGAACACTCCCGCAAGGACCGCCCTACCGGATCCATGCATGTTGGAGATGTTGACTTCGACCCTGAAGATCCTGCTTTCATCCAAGATGCCACTTGGGGAGAAGTCTTGCAAGCTTGCTGTGTCCACAGCCCTGCTGAGTGGGGAACCGCTTTCCTTGGACTCTGCATGGTTTGCTTCTTCTTGTACTTCTTCCTTGTCGGATTGGATTTCCTCGGAACTGGAGCCAAGGTTATGTCTTCTTGCGCCGCCGGAGCTTTGTTCGGAGATGAGACCAACCCTGTTGCCGGTTTGATGGTCGGTATCCTTGCCACTGTCCTCCTTCAATCTTCCTCCACCACTACTTCTTTGGTTGTTTCTCTTGTTGGAGCCGAGACTGTCTCTGTCAAGCAAGGAATCTACATGGTCATGGGAGCCAACATCGGTACTTCCGTCACCAACACCATTGTTGCCTGCGGACACTTGGGAGATGGTGACCAACTCGAGCGTGCCTTCGCTGGAGCCACCGTCCATGATATGTTCAACTTCATGACTGTTGCCATCCTCATGCCCGTTGAGGTCATCACTGGATACTTGTACCACTTCACCTATGCTCTTGCCAAGAACTACACTGCCAAGGACGGAGAAGAGTGGGATGGTCCCATCAAGACCCTTGTTGAGCCTATCGGTAAGAAGGTCATCATCGAGAACAAGTCTGTCACCAAGCACGTCGCTGCTGGTGGAACTTGCGATTACTTCTACCCCATCAACTGTACCGATCCTTCCAATCCTACCAAGTCTACTTGCAAGGGAGGATTGATTGGATGCGACAAGAAGACTGGAAAGTGCCCTGCCTTCTACCAACCTGAGGCTGACCAATCCGACGATGTCATGTCTGGAATCGTTGTGTTCATCATCGGTATTGCCATGTTGTTCTTCTGCTTGGGAGGACTTGTCCACGTCTTGCAAAAGATGCTTTTGGGAACTTCCACCCGTATCATCTACAAGGCCACCAACGTTAACGGATACGTTGCCATGGTCATCGGTATGGGAATTACCATGTTGGTTCAATCTTCCTCTGTCACCACTTCTTCCTTGACCCCCTTGGTCGGTATGGGAGTTTTGCGATTGGAGCAAATGTTGCCCTTGACTCTTGGAGCTAACATCGGAACCACCTTGACCGGTATCCTTGCCGCCCTTTTGTCCAACAGCTTGGCCATGCAAGTCGCTCTTGCCCACTTGTTCTTCAACATCACCGGTATCATCATCTGGTACCCTCTTCCTTTCATGCGTGCTGTTCCTCTCCACGCTGCTCGTCAACTCGGACGCGGAACCCGCCTCTGGTCTGGCTTCCCTCTTCTCTACATTGCTGTTATGTTCGTTGCCGTTCCTGCCTTGTTCATGGGACTTTCTGCCTTGTTCACCCAAGACTCCAAGGGTTTGACCGTTTTGGGATCTTTCCTTACTGTGATTTTGGGCCTCGTAGTTTTCTGGTTGGTTTACTACTGCCAATTCCAAGGAGGAAAGGAGAACTGTGTTGAGTGCATGACTGCCCGTCAAACTCGCGTTGAGGCTATCAGCAACTTGCCTGAGGACATGATTTACTTGAAGAACAAGATCAAGGAGCTCGCTGAGCACACTGGACTTCCTGAGGACGAGGAGGCCCCAGCCAAGGCTGAAGAGGAGCCCAAGGCCGAGGAGGCTGTTGAGGAGGAGACCGCTTAAATGTCTTTCTCGCTTTTTTGTGAAATTGGTTTAGTTCAAGCGTTGATCCGCTCACCAGCAGGAACCGTTTGATGTAGACCAACGTTAACAGTATTAGTCAGTCTTATGACTTGAGTTCGTAGATACGCTGGTATCCCGAGGGTTTCTTCACATGCGTGGTGTTTGAGCCGTGTGTCTGGTTATGAGCATAGATGTCCTCCGATAGCTTCTTGTAGTCGTTGCTTGCCAACTTCAGGGGTTTCTCGGTGCAATTTGCAATCCATTTTTTATGTTCGCACGATTGTTCACTCCTACATCATACAACCCCGGTTCTGTGAATCCTTTGTTTGTGCTACGAATATTAGTACGAACTACAATCATCCCTTATTATTTAGGAGTTAGGAGGCATGAATAGCTTTATCTATTTTCGACGTTCAATCCCAGAAGAGTTGTGGGTCGCGATTTGCAGAATGGGGAGAAATTCCCCATTTACTGGATGTCAAAATCAATGTTGTTTTTTCCATCTCGAGCGATGATTGGAAACCTGCTGTTTCAAGGAACAGAAAACTATACACAACCTGCTAAACATGTTGTGAAGTGCCGTAGTTGGAGTCTCCCTTTTATTTAAGGAACGGCAGTGATGTTGTCAGAACAGAGATCCCCCGAATACTAGAAATAACTCTAATCAACGTAGAAACGCGTGTGAAGTGGTAGAATCTCAACAAATCCGTTCTAAAATTCGTTGTGGGTAGAACTGCCACAACTCTTGCCACAAAATCGTGAGCAGCAACTTTTGAAGCACTCGTTACCATGGTAAGCAAAAATATTGCATCGGAAAGCTCTCGCTGATGATCTGCTAATCATGTGAGGACTTTTTCTTACCAACATACCAACATGTAGGCTGACATTGAACCCAAGAAGGAAGACGAAAACTCCCGCAAGGACCGCCCCACTGGCTCCATGCACGTTGGAGATGTTGACTTCGACCCTGAAGACCCCGCTTTCATCCAAGATGCCACTTGGGGAGAGGTTTTCCAAGCTTGCTGCGTCCACAGCGGTGCTGAGTGGGGAATGGCCTTCGTCGGACTCTGCATGGTTGTATTCTTCTTGTACTTCTTCCTTGTTGGATTGGACTTCCTCGGAACTGGAGCCAAGGTTATGTCTTCTTGCGCTGCCGGAGCTTTGTTCGGAGATGAGACCAACCCTGTTGCCGGATTGATGATTGGTATCCTTGCCACTGTCCTCCTCCAATCCTCCTCCACCACTACTTCTTTGGTTGTTTCTCTTGTTGGAGCTGAGACTGTCTCTGTCAAGCAAGGTATCTACATGGTCATGGGAGCCAACATCGGTACTTCCGTCACCAACACCATTGTTGCCTGCGGACACTTGGGAGATGGTGACCAACTCGAGCGTGCCTTCGCTGGAGCCACCGTCCATGATATGTTCAACTTCATGACGGTTGCCATCCTCATGCCTGTTGAGGTCATCACTGGATACTTGTACCATTTGACCCATGCTCTTGCCAAGGGCTACACTGCCAAGGACGGAGAGAGCTGGGAGGGACCCATCAAGACTCTTGTTGAGCCCATCGGCAAGAAGGTCATCATTGCCAACAAGAAGGTCACCAGCCATGTCGCCGCTGGAGGAACTTGCGACTACTTCTACCCCATCAACTGCACTGAGCCTTCCAATCCTACCAAGGACACCTGCCACGGAGGCTTGATTGCCTGCGACAAGAAGACCGGAAAGTGCCCTGCTTTCTACCAACCTGAGGCTGACCAATCCGACGATGTCATGTCTGGAATCGTTGTGTTCATCATCGGTATTGCCATGTTGTTCTTCTGCTTGGGAGGACTTGTCCACGTCTTGCAAAAGATGCTTTTGGGAACTTCCACCCGTATCATCTACAAGGCCACCAACGTTAACGGATACGTTGCCATTGCCATTGGGTGCGGTATTACCATGTTGGTCCAATCTTCCTCTGTCACCACTTCTTCCTTGACCCCCTTGGTCGGTATGGGAGTTTTGCGATTGGAGCAAATGTTGCCCTTGACTCTTGGAGCCAATATCGGAACCACCTTGACCGGTATCCTTGCTGCTCTTTTGTCCAACAGCTTGGCCATGCAAGTCGCTCTTGCCCACTTGTTCTTCAACATCACCGGTATCATCATTTGGTACCCTCTTCCTTTCATGCGCGCTGTTCCTCTCCATGCTGCTCGTCAACTTGGACGCGCCACTCGTCTCTGGAAAGGATTCCCCCTCTTTTACATTGCTGTTATGTTCGTTGCCGTTCCTGCCTTGTTCATGGGTCTTTCTGCCTTGTTCACTCAAGACTCCAAGGGTTTGACCGTTTTGGGATCCTTCATCACCATCATTTTGGGCCTCGTAGTTTTCTGGTTGGTTTACTACTGCCAATTCCAAGGAGGAAAGGAGAGCTGCGCTGAATGTTTGACTGCTCGTCAAACCCGCGCCGACGCCATCAACGCGTTGCCTGAGGATATGGTTTACTTGAAGAACAAGATCAAGGAGCTTTCTGAGCACACTGGACTTCCTGAGGACGAGGAGGCCCCTGCCAAGGCTGAGGAGGAGCCCAAGGCCGAAGAGGCTGTTGAGGAGGAAACCGCTTAGAAGTCTCCGATCCCGAAGCTGATTATTGTCGAAAAATCCTCGTGTGTAGGCGTCGATCCGCTCATCAGCTGGAACCGCTTTGCATGAAGGAGAAAGTAATACACTGTTAGTCAAATGACTTGTGTGATTATCACATTTGTTCAGATGTAGTACAGTACTCGTAGTGCGTTTTCTATGCTTTCGTATGAATGGTTTTATCGTGGTGGAGGTGGGTGATCACAGGTGTCGCTGACTTCTTGGATTTGACTCAAATGACCACCACCAAAGGGATCATCCCTTTACCATCATCCGGATCCCATCGTTCCGTCGTGTAATCAATTTTTTTCAGACGGGTTTTGGAATCGTGTTTAAATGTACCCAAGCCAACGGCTGATGGATGACTTCGCAGGATGTGTCTGTGTAAGTGTATGACTTCCCGAGATCCAACGCATGGTTCGTGGGTATTATCCATAGTTCGTATGATCCAATGGTGGTACAATATACAGTAGTAGTTCGAGCCAATGTAAGCTCATAATATCTCTTAACCCGAGTTACGATCTACTTCAAACAGTTTATCAGACCCAAGTGTTCTAAGAGAGTTACTTGCAAGATGGCAGGTAAAACTAAAGTTACTACTCGCTCCGTTACCTCTGTCACAGACAAGGACAAAGAGGAAACTGAGCCCGTTGTTGTTACTACTGAAGGCAATGTTGCCGAAGGTACTAACCCTACTGACCCATCTCCTGATGACGAGAAGGAAAAGGATGCAGCGCCTGGTGGAGGAGTTGAGGAGTCCAAGGACGAGTTGGATGATGATCCTCCTGAGCCTGACCCGAAATCGGTCAAGAAGCGTACTCGAGAGGAAGCTGTTACGGCCCCAAAACGTTCCCGTGGAAGGCCCCGCAAGGTTGTTCGTGCCCCTACTCCACCACCACCACCTCCTGTCCCTGTGATTGGCCCAAATCCTGGTGACGATGGAGACGACAACGATGACGATGATGACTCCGACCCTGAAGGCCCTCCCAATGATCCTGGAGATGCTGGAGGATTCGGAAATCCGATTGGTCGTGATGCCATGAACTCGATGATTGCAGCGTACATCCGTCTCGGATTCAATCGCCAAGCTGCCATCAATCTATTCAACGACCAAGGAATGACCAGTGTTGACGAGCTTGCTGAACTCGAGGACGACGATGTTTATCACATCTGCAAGAACATTCGTCGGCCTGGACACTCCGTCGTCAACCCTAACTTCGATGGGAACAACGGCCCTAGGGAAATCACTGCACTTGGTTTTGCGGTCTCCCCCAGAGCTGAAATGAACCTCAAGTTAGCCGTGTTCTGGTTGAAATATCGGAACAATACCTCAAGACTTACCACTCCCAACGAGATCACTCTCCGTGCCGTACGCTCCACCAAGCAACTCAAGGAATGGGTTGAAAATCACAAGTCCCCGGAAAAGCCCGACAAAATGATCAACGTCAAGGATTGGCCTAAGACGCTCGACGCCATTACTGACTATTTGCGAGGCTTCACCGGTCAGACAGGAGTTCCTTTGGCCTATGTTGTCCGCCAGCATTTGGAACCCCGAGCCGACCCTGTGATTGGATGGAGTTCTGTTCAAAAGGAAATGGAAATGAGAGCTCCAATTGTGAGTGAAGAGGATAGCGAATTTACCGAAGTGTTCAAGATTGACAATCAGAAAGTCTGGGGAGTGATCATGAGTCTTACCCTCGACATCCCTGAGGCATGGACTTACGTGAAAAAGGCCCGCAAAGATCAAGACGGAAGGAAAGCTTTTCTCGCGTTGTACGATCACTATCTTGGACCTAACCATGTGGATAACATGGCAACTCGAGCAGAGACAACCTTGCGTGGGACGACCTACACCAAAGAAACTCAACGCTGGAATTTTGAAAAGTTCCTCAGAGTTCACATTGATCAACACCAAATTCTCGAAGGGTTGGTTCAATACGGATACTCTGGAATTGATGAGAGGTCCAAAGTGCGATACCTTCAGGATGGTATTCGTACCAAAGACTTGGATTCAGTAAAGACGCAAATTCTTGCTTCTCCCGATCTACGCCGAAGTTTTGATCTTGCTTCCACGTTGTACATGGATTATATCAAACAGTCAAAGGCAACGGTCGAAAGGCAATTGAACATCTCAGAGGTTGGTTCTGAACGTCCCACCAAGAAGCCCAAGTTGGAAAAGGACGGAAAGAAAACTGAGATGAAAAG
>BLYE01000178.1:0-14579 GCA_016586335.1 Nitzschia putrida
GCCGCCAAGTAGCAATTCTACTAACGAGGATGCTGACGATGATGACAACGATGCCAACCACCAAGAACAAGGGTCGGATTCAACAGGAAAAGGTAGTGCTACATCCAATCAACTCTTCTATGGTACTACTGGCAGTACCAGTAGTTCCAACAGAAGTCGTGAGGGTCGTGCTCCAAGAAGAACTGCCTTGTTTGGCCTTGACGACGACGAGGAGAACGGTCTTGCAGGTGTGGCAGTACTAGAGAATCACACCACCAAGGAACAGAAGAACGAATCAGTGTCGTCGGAAAATGATGGGCCAGTCCTAGTACAAAAAGACGCTTCCAGCCGCAATCCCTCATCGCAACAACAGGAACGACATATTACTCCAAAAGGTTGTTGTTGTTCGTCGTCAGGGTTATCATTCAATGAGGAAGAGGATGCGAAAGAGAAGGAAGAAGAAGTAATGGGAAACATGGAACTGGTGGAACTGTCGAGACGTGCCAGCGAAACGTCGGACTCCATCGACCAAAACAAGATTCCGATGTCGTGAACCACAGAATCTCCTGTCCCGGTCTTCTTGGCAATGTAAATCTAGAACTCTGTTGTACAACCAAGAATGCACCACTACCAACTAAAGAATAGGATATTACGACTACTACTCGTCTTCCTACCATGGCACGTCACTGTTTCGTATGTTTTCCTTGCAACGACGAATGAATGTGATGTTTTTACCATCCCTTCTTGGCAACTCCCTTCTCGAATCGCTCATCGGCATCTCCCAAGAGGTTCAACAACAGAGAATCAGCGTTCAAGTAGACCTTGTTTCCAGACTTGGCGACAATATCGGCAATATCACGGGCGGCGTCAATTCGTCGCAACTTCATAAATCCAGGGTTCTTCTTGACGGCGGTACCAATGAGTTCGGCAGACTCGGCTTCTCCTTGTGCCTTGGTGATGATGGTCTTCTTCTCTTGGATGGCTCCCAAGACAATGTACTTGGCACGCTCGGCCTCCTGGTGGGCTGTGGGTTTGGAAAAGGGAAGCAAAGGGGGAAAGGTAATGGGTTAGTCCATCCTGTCATGTAACACACACAACGACTACCAAAAATACAATACAGTACAATACAGTACAATATACAAAACAAACAAGGCACGTACCAACTTGCTTGGCCTCAACAGCCTTGGCGTACTCGGGAGAGAAACTCAAGTGAGTAATGGCAACATCCTCCAACAAAATGTTGAAGAGAGCCGCTCGTTGCCTCAATTCAATACTGATCTCACGACTGACCATGTCTCGCTTGGTCAAGAGCTCGTTGGCGTTGTATCGAGCAACGACAGCCTTGGCACACTCGTTCATGATACTAGGCAAGATACGCTCGTCGTAGTTGGTGCCCAAGTGACGGTAGATCCAGACAAGCTTGCTGGTGTCAGGCTTGTGCAAGACACGAATGGCGATGGTGACCATTTGCAAATCCTTACTTCCAGTCAAGGTTTGGAGGTTGACGGGTCGGGTACGGATATCAAAGATGACGGGGTATTCGAACCATGGGATGTTAAAGTTCAAACCTTCACCGTAAACGGTGTCCTTCATTCCCATGAGGCGGTTAAAGACAACAGCTCGGTGACCTCCTTGGACCGTGTAGAGAGAGTTGTAGGTTCCGTAGGCCAATCCTCCGGCAACACCGAGGGCTCCGATGCTTCGGACAAGAGCAGCCGCGGCACGACCACCACCGCCGCCATCGCCGCGGCCACCGGATCCACCCGTCATGTTTCCAGCTTGCTTGGCCATCCTTTGGAAGGCATCTCGGAATCGTTGTGCCATATTTGTTGTTGTGTTTTTTACTACTACGGAAGTATTAGAGTACTTGGTTGTTGTTGCTGTTGTTGCTGTTGTTGTTGTTGATGATTTCTTTTTGGTTTGGCCCCAAAAAGGATTCACTACTACTGCTCTCTTCACAACCCAACGTTAATGTGTATGTCTGTGGCCGTCCAGCCCTCACTTCCCGAAAGGAGCGAACCGGCGTCACCTCACATAAAGCGCTACGTACGACTACGCGAAGGATCGTACCACGTTGCGCGTAGGGTTTGGATCATCTCCTTCATGGCGACCGACGAACGAACCACGCAGAACCGCACGAATTGATTGGGTTATGGGGTGAGAAAGGGGTCGAAGGTGAGGCATCACATTGGGCGGTGCATGTCTGAAACACGGGCGGGCGAGGACGGACGTTGTTGGTGGGTCAATCCAATCCATTCACGAAAGAATGGAAACCCACAACCCACAACCCACAACACACTTTTTCTGGTAGTCTCTTCGTCACACTACCACCACCAACCCAACAGGCATGGACAATACTACCACCACATCCACAACAGCAGCATCTACTGCTATTACTACATCTCTTACACATTACGAGACGCTAGGTGTTTCACCTCAAGCGACTTATGAAGAAATCAAAGCTGCCTTTTCCAAGTTGGCCTTAAAAAGTCACCCCGACAAGCAAAAACAACAACATTCCAATACCAACAACAATGATAATAGCGATAACAATGACAATGCCTCGACCTTTCGTTCCATCCAACAAGCCTGGCAAATTTTGCGAGATTCTTCCACTCGTCAACAATACGATCAAGAATTAAAACAAATGCGTCTCAATCAACAAGCCAAATTGGGTTCCATCATGACCTTGTACATGGACGATGTGGGTGTAGAAGTTGCTCAAGATGAAGAAACGGGAGAAACTTTGGTAGTCTATGATTGTCGCTGTGGAGAAGAAGTTGTCTTTGAAGAAGGTATTGATCAAGTCGACTGTCCGGGATGTTGTTTTGTGTATTGTTTGAAACACGACAAGCGGTGAAGAACAACATGATGATGATGATGCTGATGAGGTGATGAGGTGGCTCGAACTATAGTGTCGTCGGAGAAAGACACAACCGATCATTGTGGCACCAGCGTTACTTGACGAAGCTACAGCTAGCTAGCTAGCTAGCTAGTTTAGACGGTGAAGCTGATGGGTTCATTCAGAAAATGCTTCGGACACGGCGGCTCCCTGAGACGACTTTCATGATGGACTACGACAATGTTCTCATGATGGATTCAGGCAAGGCAGCTCTTAGTATGCAACGCCACCGGTGGGGTTGTGATGTGTACCAAATAGTAATATCGTTGTGAACATCGTGGTTTCAGTTTTTTGTTCGCCTGTTTGGATTTCAAACTGAGCGCGTGGTGATGCGGTATCCTCCCAATAATAGGAAGGCAACCAGGTGATATCACTCCTCACAGTCTACTAGAGTAGCAAGCAATCAGTACTATAGTAGAGAAGGATCACTGCTACAAACGATGGTACTACTAAAAGAATAGTAGTAGAGTACGTATGGACTGGTCCTGGCATCCCCCTGGCGGCCGGCATGCTGCCATCACAACAACATACATCATACAGGATGGATCACAGTTCGTTTGACAAAACAGTTAGTGCTACGTAATAGATAGTGACAAGCCCGCAAGAAGAAGAAGAGAAGGAACCATGGTCGAACTGGTGGCAATGATGTTTTGTTTGGTCAACGACAATAAAGCGACGAGCAGGATGAAAAGACTGCTAGTACTAACTTAGACTACGACATGGAATGTTATGCCCACAAAAGATGTCGGTCACGGATGACGAAGGTCGAGTGACGAGTGACGAGATCATCCTCGCCATTTCTCTTCGTGTTTGCTGGTGTATGCAGGATTCAACAACTCACTCAACACTCAGCTTCCATCAAACCATCACTCAATGTTCACGAGTGCTTCAAGTAGCAGCCGAAAGGGGCCGTTTACAATGTTGTTGTCGCGCGGTAGCGTCGTAGTACATTCTACTAGACTGCAATGCTACACATCCACTGGTTCTTGGATGCTTCGGTTTGATCGCCAGAAGCGACGTTCAATCCTTTAGTTCACAAAATTTGGAATTCATCCAAAGAAGGCAATATCATGAACCCTTCTGCTGAATACGACCTTGGGGCAACTTTCCAACCCCATGAAAATGATGGGTACGCTTTGATCGAATCCGTCGAAACAACCGCTGGAAAGCAGCTGCTCCACCCAATGAAGCTCCTCTTCCCAGAAGGTACCATCACTGCCATTCTGGGCCCCAGTGGAGCTGGAAAGTCCACACTTCTCAGCATCTTGACCGATTCACTTTCGATGAACTCAAAAGGAAAGGCGGACAGTAAGTACTTCCATTTCCATGAATTACCAATCAAGAATATCGGTATCCTGCAGCTCTTGCAATGTTGCTTCCGGCGACTAACGCTCGACTCGTGTTCCTACAGTTCACCTTCCAGGTCTCATTGCCATGGTTCCCCAAGAGGACCGTTTGCATGGATTCTATACAGTCAAGTCCTACATGATGCACTACGCTCGCATGGCAGGTATTCACCTACCTGCTTCGAAATCTTTGAATGATTTCGTGGATGATTTGATTTCCAGTCTTGGACTCACCGAGCAGAAAGACACCATTGTTGGTGACTTGTTCCTCAAGGGGTTGAGTGGAGGACAGAAGCGCCGGTTGTCGATTGCGTTGGAAGCATTGAGCGGCCCATCTAACTTCTTCTTGGATGAGCCCACCTCTGGGCTCGATGCTGAGTCTGCTTTCCAGGTGATGGAGTTTCTCCAGACCTATGTGAAAGCCACACCTGGACGCCGAGTGATTCTCACCATCCATCAGCCTTCCAGCTTCATTTGGAAGCGCATCGAGAATGTGGTCTTGCTTTCCAAGGGACAACTTGTATACCAGGGGTCCCGAATCAACATGGAAGCATTCTTTGCCAAGCATGGTCACCCTACTCCAATTGGGTGGAACCCAGCGGATCACTATGTCACGATGGTCAATGACGAGTTTCGCGAGCACACCAAATCTGTCGAGGAATGGGCTCGTCTATACACCGCATGGGAGCAAACGCATCATGTTGGAGGAGAGGGCTCTTCCAGGTTCTCCCTCAAGAAAGATGACGGAGAAAAGAGAGAGGCAGCGGCGTCAGACGACGAAGAAGAAACGAACAATACCTTTGTAGTTCGGTCCCACCGATCCTCCGGTGTATTCGGGACTGCGTTTGAGTTGACCTACCGATACTTCCTCAACCTCTGGTTTAATCCAGGAATTCTTCTCACCCGTGTGGCCATGTATTCTATGTTGGGTAAGTTCGTCGATCGCTTTCGACCTTGCGAGTGTTATTTGCTTTGGCGTTGCCTTCTCCATTGCTAGTAGAACAGCTACTCACGCTTCATCTTCGCTTTTGCTTTTGTCTTTACCTGGTGGTAGCTTTGATGGTTGGCGGATTGTTCTGGGACCTTGGTGAGAGGAACGACTACGAGTCTATTCTCAGTCGTACAGCTTTGTGTTTCTATTGCGTGGCGTTCTTCATCTTCATGAGTGTTGCCGTGCTTCCCTTCACTGTAATGGAACGTGACATCGTGGACAAAGAAGTTCTCAACTCCTACTACCACCCTGTAGCATATCAAGTGGCACAGGGACTCGCATCAATTCCTGGTGCGGCGTTGTTGGCAGGGTTGGTGTCCCTCATAATCTTGTCGATGACCAAGTTCAACGATCCGGGATGGTACTTCTTGAACATGTTCCTGGCCTTGACGACTTCGGAAGCTCTGGCTCAGTTGGTATCGCACGTGGTACCCCATTTCGTGATTGGCATGGCGCTAGTTGCGGGATTGTTTGGCTTCTTCATGTTGTTCCAAGGTTTCATGATCATTCCATCTGACTTTCCCAATGGTTTGCGGTGGACTTACGACATTGCTTTCCACACGTACTCCTGGCGTTCCTTTATGGTAACCGAGTTTCGTGGATTGGAATTTCCAGACACTCCTTTTCCTACAGGTGAAGATGTGTTGGTGTTTTACGAGATTGAGGACACGAATAGAGCCAATGATATGGTGGTTTTGGCTTGCTACACGTTGCTTCTGCACATTTTGAGTTTCATCGTGTTGCATGTTCGGTACACATACTTTAAGGGAGTGATTGTCTCTTCCGGAAAGAAGATGTATCTCACCCCCATGACAGAGCACACCGAGTGAGAGTCTTTCCTTTTTCATTGATACATTGATGTTAGATTTCTGTTGCATGCTTCCAAAATAATAACATTGAATACATAGTCATCACTTCGCACTGCCCTATTAGGAATTAGCTAGCAAGTAGTAATAGTCAATACTTGTTTTTCTGCACTCTTCCATCAGCTACCGGTAGACCATACTGTCTGTTTTCTGTGAAAAGCAAAACTAGTCGTACAGTGCATACATCGATATGTACTCAGCCTCGGCGAAGAACCCCGTACTAGTATTCCCAACCCAAAGCATCCAACTCATTCTATTATTATCCCACTTTTTTGCTTGGATCCACATCGGTTCGCTTCTTTTGAGCATAACTTAGCAATCGTTTCACCGATGTCAAATACTTACGTTGGAGTTCCGAATTCATAACGTGTGCCACATTGGCTGATTCAATCTTGGCCCGACCGGTGCGAGCATGAATACCCACCATGGTCACTCCAATCGGCCAAGCCGCACGTCCAATGGCAACATCCAAATAGGCATCGTGTGCCTTGACAAACTCTCCTTGTTCGGCGTATTGTACAATAGCTAGTAAATGCGCTTGCAAGTTTTCTTGGAGTTTGCGATGTTTCAAGAGACGAAACAGAGGGCGGATGTAGTCTTTGCATTGTTTGAAGGTTTTGGTTTCGTTGCGACCCGCCACGCTCTGGGCGATGCGGTCGGGACGAGCTTGCAAATCGTCTTCCCATTCATTTAGTAAATCTTTCAAGAAGCGATAAATGTATTTGGGAGGATCGTCGGCGGCGTTTGTATTGTTGTTGGAAGAAGAAGCAGTAGTAGTGTCTGCTGTCGCTGCAGCTGTAGCTGCCGTTGCTGTGTCAGAGGTTGTTGGAGCATCAGGATTGGTCGATTCGTGCGGAACATCCTTTTTGTTTGCCTTGGAGTGTTTGGAAGACACATTGCCATGGTGGCCCTGACCTGCACCACCAGTATTATTCTTGTTCTTGCCATCTCGTTCCAAAAAGGTATTCCGAATTCCGTGACCCTTCCCCAACCGGAATTCTTGTAGTTCCGACAAACCTTGCAAGGTAATGTTTTGTTCTGCCAAGGCCGCTTGCAATCGATTACATCGTTCGTCAAACGTTTCTCCAAAGAAACGAATGGGTAATCCCAAAGAACGTAATTGCAAGGCAACAGAAACTTCGGTCCATGAATTTTCGGAAGATTCGGCTGAGTCGGTGGTTTTGCTCTTCTTTTCCTGCTGCTGTTGTTGTTGTTGTTGTTGTTGTTGTTGCTTGGTGGCAGTTGTATGTGAGTCTCCCTGGTCAGTGGTGGAATCGGTTGGACGAGACCGTTTGTTGGCAGGCTGGTCTGTGGAAGACTCGGCAGGGGTAGCAGTGTCGGACGATCCAGTAGCCTGTTGTTGTTTGCTCGGTTGTTGTTTTTCCTGTTGTTGTTCTTGTGCTTCCTCTTCGAGGCGTCTCCAATCCGATTGACGCATGTACTTTTTGCGTTTCTTGGTTGTAGGAGCACTTTCGTCATCTTGTTTGACTTGATCGACAAGTGACTTTTTGCGAGCCAATTCACGTTGCAAGAGATCCATTCTGAAAATAGATGTATGTGTGTTTGTGTGTTTGTGTATGTTGTTGTTGAGTAAGACGTTCTTGGTGCCCAACAACAAGGACGAGCTCAGTGGACAGCTTGCTCTGGTCTTCTGTGGCGCAGAGGTCGCAAACGGAGTACGAGCTCCTGCGAGCTCTTTGTGCACATGATTGGGCCGGCCGACACATCCTTCGTATCCTTCCAATATCTACCACCACCATAACAACCAACATCATTCACAACAACACTCATCACCACCATGACATCGAACGTGGAGGCCACCGTCCAGTCGTTTGTCGACGATCTGCCTGCCACTGAGCGCAAGGAACTAGACAAGCAACTTCAGGTCTTTTGTCTCCGCCATGCCTCCCAACATCGTCCCATTGTTCTCGTTTCCTCTGGAGGCACTGCCGCCGATTTGGAAGTCCGGGCCGTCCGTTCTCTTGAAAACTTTTCCACAGGTCTCCGAGGAGCTATCTCTGTCGAAGAGTTTTTGAGGCGAGGCTATGCTGTCGTTCATTTGTGGCGAAAAGGAACCGCCAGTCCGTTTGGTCGCATTCTCAGTGAAGTCATCTCGTCGCCCGCCCATCAGGGAGTCTCGGTGTCCGCCTTGGGAAGACTCTTTGCCGGTGGAACCGAAGAGGAAGAAGAAGATCAATATGTTCAGGCTGTACTTGCTCAATCTAAGGAGGATCCTTGGTTGATGGATTCATCCAAGGCCTCGTCCGCATCCCCCGACTCGAAAGAAGAAGATGGAGAAGTTTCCCTGCATCGTCGCATCCACCATTCCTCTCGATTACAAACTGCGCTACAAGAGCGTCAGACTGCGTTGCAACAGGGTAGACTTCTTACTGTTCCGTTCCGATCCGTAGAAGAATATTTGGCCAAATTGCAATTGTGTTCCCAATCCTTGTCTGACTCTCAATCCCTCGCTCTCTTGTTTTTGGCCGCCGCCGTCTCGGACTTTTATGTCCCCAAGAGTCAACGAGCCGAACACAAAATTCAAAGCCGCGATGTCGGAAGTAACAAGGATGGTAGTCCATCGGATGGTTCCTTGACAGTAACCTTGGCTCCTGTACCCAAAGTCATGGGATTGATTCGTTCCACATGGGCACCCAACGCTTTTGTTTGTAGTTTCAAATTGGAAACCAACAATTCCATTTTGCGTCAAAAAGCCGAACGTGCCATTCGAGAATATGGAAGTCACATGGTAGTAGGTAATTTGTTGGAGACACGGTATCAACAAGTTTGGATCCTGGCTCCGCCACCATCCGCTTCTACACAACATGTTCCTTCGGTACAAGATTGGCATATGCAATCCATTGTTCGACAAGCCGTGGATACCAATCCTGACAATTTGGAAATTCAATTGGTCGAAGCGGTTGTAACGGCCCACTTTGAATACATTTCCAAAAGTGATGTAGGTCCGAATGCAGGTGTCGCTCAAGCCCAAATCGAGTTGGACCGTAAACGAAAAGAGTTGCAACGAGAGTTGGCATGGGAACAGGTTCGAACGACAGGTATGGAATGGGCTGGCATTGCGGTAGGAGCGATATTGTCGTATATGGTGTCATCGGCCTTGCGACAACGTATTCAATCTTCCTAGACTGGACTACCGATAGACTGGACTAGACTAGACTAGCTGGTTGGTTGGTACAAAACGATAGCCTTGTTTGTTCTTTGTGACGCTACCATTGATTGAATAATGTACGTAGTAGCGTCTTAGTAGATGAAAAGAACCGTATTGATGGCTGTGAGTGACTGTAAGCAAGGTTGTTTCTCCCTCAATACGATCCCAACGGACAAGACCCACCTCTATTGAGATTGTGGAGTAACCTCCACATAGCATGTTGCTATAATACCAAAGTAGTCATATATTATGTAAGGAAGGATGTTTTGCAGTATATAAAAGCATAGCTATTGTTAAAAGTTAGATCAGGATATGAAATAATAATGGGGTCGCGCGCAAAGAGAAGTATCTACCGTATCATCATCATCATCTATTGCTGTACACCCACGGCCGTCGCGGTCGTGGTGGTAGTAGGATAGGAATCCCATCGGCTCTCTCCTTTGGGGAGCTTGGGAAGCTTTTTGCTCATACTCTTGGGGTAAGCACCACCACGGGTTGCTCGTTTGACCAAGTTGCTGCTGCCACTACTCTGGGAAGATCCCTTGGAGGGCGCTGCGGAAGACTTGGAAGAGGCTTGTTGCTGTTTCGGTGGTGGTTGTTGTTGTTGTTGTTGCTGTTGTTTGGGTTCACCAAAGATCGAGACATGGCGTTGATAGCGAATTTCGGTTGCCAAGTTCTTGGCATTGATAATGTCATGAACGGAGTGTTCCCATTCATCCATCAACAAATGAAATCGTTGATGAGGAGTAAGAAAAAAGTCCTTACGAGACCTAGGCCCAGGCTTGCGGACAGTAGCTTCGTAAATGTCGACGGCCACATCCAAGAGATGGATATATTCCCATCCTAGACTGATGGGAGTACCAGAACTGACTGCAGGATTGTCTCCCACGGATCGTTCGTACTCCCGAACTGTGACACTGCCAAACACAACGGACTTGCTTCGTGATCGTCGAGCCCGGTTGGTCTCCATGGTCCGTCCCCTGGGTGACTTTCGAGACTTGGATCCTTGTGATCCAGGAGTCGATCGGCCTTCTGTAGGGGGTGGAGGCGGAACACTACCGGTAGGTTCGGACCTGTCATGGTGCTTATCCGACTTGATGCGGTCCACCAAGTTGGTAAAGTTCTTGAGGGAGAGTCCCTTGTTGAGAGCCACCGAAGACTTGGAGGAGATGCTTGCCTCCCCTTGGCTACTATCCCCGGACAAGGTGGAACAGTCGGACTGGGACATGGAGGCTGTGGAAGCCGTAGAGTGGGAGGACACGGTGCGTCCAGCTCCAGAAAAGACGGAAGAGTCATCCTTGGAGTTGAAGGATGCGCTCTTGCGAGCGCCCAAAGAGAAGGTGCGTCCCAAAGCTGGGAACCTTCGTCGAGGTTGTTCCTTGGAGGCCTTGGAAGATGATGATGATCCCTTCTTGGGTTCAATCTTGTCCCAATCAAGAGGTTGCACCGCAGGCTGGGCCATGGGGCGTGATTCCTCTTCATTACTCTCATCCGAGTGATCCGAGGTACGGAGCATGGTACGATCCGAGGTGGAATCCGAATGACTCCTTTGGACTCGGCTAGGGACAAAGGTCTCTTCTTCCTCAGGAGTAGTCTCTCCGCTACCACCACCACTACCCAATCGAGCAGGAGATGGATCGTTGGAAGGTGCCCGCCTAGGAGTAACAGGAGCCGTATCTGCAGGCCCATGTCGCTTTCTCCTCCTTACATGAGGCGAAGGACGTGCCTTCTTTTCCCCATCTTCACCTTCTTGGACCGAAGGTGCTGTGGAACGTCGGACTCGAATGCGGGTGCTGCTACTGTGTGAAGACCTTGAGGAATCATCATCGTCTGATGGCTTTTTGACTCTTCGTCTCGTTCGAGTGCCAGTGCTGGAAGTAGAAGAGACTACAGATCCACTCTCTGAAGAAGCCACAGAACGAGCATCCCGCGATGCGGACCCCACCGAAGCCATATCCGAATGATGTTGTTTCTCCCATTGTTCTTGACATGCTTCCTTTAACTTTTTGCGCAACTGTCTCCTTCTAGAAAGAGCCGAGTCTCCTGATCGAACCGAGGAATTGGAAGAGGAATTGGACTTGGTTCGACCCACGCCTCGTTCCAAATGATCTCCCAAACTGACACTAGTACTAGATCTTGTTGCTGTTGCTGCTGCAACTTTTGGAGCTTGTTGAATCGATTCCAAACCTTCCAGTTTGGATAAAGATTGGTCCAATGCCTCTTCCACAAGTTTGCGATTGCTTGATCTTTGTTCCTCATTGGAATTGCTGCTCCGGCTAGGAGAAGTAGTTCTACGAGACGTCCTGCTCTTACTCGAAAGAGTCTGTCGCTTGGAAGAGGAGGATGTTGTTGTTGTTGTTTCATGATGCAGAGGCATGGTGGATGGATGATCCTCTGCGTGGTTGTCGTTTTCTATTGTGGTATCCTGATGATGTTGTTGTAACGACACCATGGTTGCTATGCAAAGAGTGTCTCGTCGCTAGCCTTGCAGCTTGTAACTACTACTTTGGCAGCAAGAAATCCACTTGGGTTCTGCTACGTATTGTTGATAATGTTGTTGTTGTTGCTGGTTGTAACCCAGGTACCGTTTCGATCGTCCCCCCCAACAAACAAGTATCGTACAGTACGAACCAGAAGGAAGAGGCGGCTCTCCTTTTTCGCCCACTACTGCGAAATTGAACGTACGTCCCTGCAGGATTGCGCCGGTAGTATTTCTAATCGTTGTTTTTCCCCAGACCCAGCACAACGTATCGTGCCTTTACGTAGAATTGGCTCAGATGTTCAGAGTATATGGCAAAAACTACGATTAGCCTCATCCCCTTAATTAACATTGGGTGTAAATGTGACATCAAAGGCATATTCCTGTCTTGTGCAAGGCGCCTTCATGCCAGACAAGATGCCAGTTTTATGTCTTCGACTTAGCGGAGTACAAAGGAATGTCATAGGCTAGAATTCAATGGAACGACTTAGATGACGCGGCTTTGGGACAGATTGGGGAAGCGGTTCATTTATTGAATTTGTTTTTGTGTCCGACGCCATCTCATTCGTTCCTATGCCTCAGTCATACAAGAACATTTGACTGGAGGCTGTCGAGGTAGTCACAATCTGGTGATTACACCACAAACGCACCTGTCATCCAAAGTGGTGGTGCTTCTTGGAAGACCCGTTGTTACCACCTACTTTTCTCGCAAGATTTAATTTAACAAAGCTCTGGAACAAGTTGAACAAGGGGCATCTATACTACTATAGAATGTGAGTCGTTGTTATAGAACAGAATGTTTTGTGTAGAGTTCAGTATTGTACCAATGTGTGACAGATCGTCGCCACTACTACTTCGATTGCTTTCCCAGAAGAAGTAGCAGTAGTACGGTGGTGGTGGCAATGGTATCTTACCTGGTAATAGTCACCCACAGTCTTCTCGTGTTTGTCGCTCACTACCTTCTTCTTCTTGTACAACGAGAAGAGTACTCGTACCAGGTAGTTTAGGTATAGAGGAGCAAACTTGTTTCATGATGATGGCGGCAAGAAGTAGCCATGGCACAGACCTCTCTGTAGGATTGTTTCCGTACTGCTTCACAAGAAGCACAGTTTATATGTAGCTATGTTTTTATATAGGCAACACATATGTGTGGCGGGTCCTTTGGACGAATGACGATGACGATGACAGGTGCTGAAGTGCACTGGTTCTGCTTCCTGTCTGTTGTGGTACGGCGAATCTCTACCCCCACCACCAGTTACCTCCTTACTATCCACGTGGATTCAATCTGAACGGTCCACAGAGTCGAACCTCGCAGAGGCAGGAAAGTGTTCCAAGAAAATTTCGTTCTTCTTCGCTCAGTTTCTTGAAAGAGTGGCAAGATTGTAGGCTTCGAGGAGCGCCCCGTTTTTCTTGGAAAGACCGAGGGCACGTCAAAATGACAAGCTTCTTTGGGAAATTCCCCGGACGCAACGGCAGAGAGTGCCAATCTGGGAACAGATTCCAATGAGGGTTTTCCGCTCTTGCGACGACGGCCGTACGCTTGTAGTGTACGGCAAGAGCATGTAGAGGGCGGTCCCTCGTTGTCGTCCTAGCAAAGTTATGCCTACATCATTCTTTGTAACTCAACGGGGATTATTCTTGCTGCAAGTACTTTCAAGGGACTCCTCCTATCCCCCCCTTAATCATTACCTTTTTGTGTGCATGATCCTGCCTGGTGGTGGGTCAAGGCTTCAAACCTTGGGACGCTTAGCGGCGTAGTTGTTCGATTCAACCTTGCGCACGTATACTTTATATATGATTGTATTGTTAGATGTGGTTGTCTTGGTGGTTGTTTGGAAAAGGTAAGATTTTCTTCTTGCGTTGGTTTTGCTCGGCGTGGTTGGGGTCGGAGCCGCTATCTATCTCCTATAGCTCTTCTTCATTGAATGTATATGCTACGGTTCTATAGCTACGTCAAGAGTGCGGTCCGAGTCGGTAATGGTAGTATCTATTGATCGATTCTTTGGACCTCGCATCTGGTGATGCTTTTCAACTACCACTACTGTTTCTTCGCCAACACAGTTGTTCTATGGCGCGGAATCTCACCCGATGGTGGAGTCTATTTCTAGATCACCATGGCGAGGAGTCCAACGGAGACCCAAGAAACAAAAGCCGTAAGCAATCCATGGGAAACTCCACCGTCAGTATCGTCGTCATCATGGGTATGTTCCTCGGAAGTACACATGGAATCTTCGTTGAACCCAGCCACAACAGCACTGTAGGGAACGAAATCAAGTTCGGTGCTGTAGACTTCCATCTCGCCCTCCTCAGCATGTTCCATGTCAATGGCAAACAATGTGGTGGTGTTGGAATCAATGGTGTACAATACAAAGGCTTGCAAGACACCAGGAACCATAATGACATTGTCACAAGATGAAATGCCGTCAAGGGTAACACTGGCAATCTCGCTCCAGGCATCATTCTCATATTCCAAAGCTTGGAAGACACCGTTGGGATGCATGACCATAAGGTGATGACCGGCACCCATTTCGTAGGCAAAACCACAGTACCCTTCGGTGACATTGTACAGTTGGTTGGTTTGCAACTGCTCATTCTCCAGACCAAACGCCATGAGGTAGTTTTGATCATTACCAGCAAAGTTTCCAACCACCATGTCATTCTCATGGTGGGACTGGAGGCTTCCAGTACGATGCTCCGTGTACTCCTCGGGGTACAGGATGGCTCGGGAAGAATAGGTTTCGGTTGCAGAGTCGTAGTCAACGACCAAGATTCCTCCATGGTCTGCGTTACAGGCCAAGGCAAATGAGTCTCCAACAGAAGCTTCACCGTGGAAGCCAATGCAAGAGT
>BLYE01000179.1:0-16106 GCA_016586335.1 Nitzschia putrida
TGAGTCACTCTACAACCAGTTTGAGGAGCTGGAGTTCGAACGGTACGAGGAAAAAAATTCTTTTCATTTTGCAGGCCCCGATTCGGCCGAAATTGCATTCGAAGACCTTGTGCCACAGCCAGATCTCCAACCTTCGACCCTTGTTACCTGCCGAAAGCTTGGAGAAAGAGCTGGACAATGGTCCTACTGCGGTCTTCTAGATCATGGTGGTTCACACGTTATGATCAACAAACGGTGTGTTCCGGGTGACCTTGAGACGATCAAGTCTCCTACGTCTACGTTCAGGACGACTGCTGGGACCTTGGCAAGCCAAGAAACTGTCTACCTCTACAATGTTCAGTTGCCAGAGTTTTCTTTGACGAGGACTATTCGCAAGGTAAAGGCGTTTGTGTTTGATGCTCCTAATGTCGAACACGACATCATCTTGGGTCGGAGCTTCCTGAATCCCTGTGGTATTGACGTGCTATCCAGCAAGCAGTGTTGTGAGTGGCATGGTCAAGTGATTCCTTTTCACCCTCAAGGTTTCTTTCACAATGATGCATTGATTCGTCGCATGCTCGAAGTGGAACCCATCCATGTTGAAAGGTTGGGCGAGAGCCACATGAGTGTGGAAGAGGCCAACACAAACAAGGTAGATGTGAAATTGGTCGCACGTGCGCAGACGCACTTGACCGCTGATCAGCGCGATCAACTGCTCAAGGTACTTTTGATGTGCGACACCTTGTTTTCAGGAAAACTCGGTTCTTACCCTCATCGCAAGTTTCACATTGAGTTGTTGCCTGGCGCGAAGCCATATCATGTGAAACGACCTTACTCCATCCCTCACCATGCACTCGAGGATGTGAGAAAGGAAATCTACAAGCAAGTCGAGGAAGGTTCCTTGGAGCAAGTCTACGACTCCCAGTGGGGGATGCCGATGATGGCAATCCTCAAGAAAGACGGCAAGTTTCGTCTTGTTGATGATCTCAGAGAGCTGAACAAGGTCATCGTTCGACCTAAATATCTACTACCCAAGATCAACGACATTCTTCATCGTTGTCTTGGCTACGTGTTCTTCACCAAGCTCGACCTCTCCCAGTGCTTCTACTCTTACTGGTTGGACGAGGAATCGACTTGGTATTGTGTGATCGTCACTCCCTTCGGCAAGTTCCGACGCCTACGCTTGCCCATGGGACTCACTCCAAGCCCAGACTGGGCCCAAGCTACATTGGAGGAAGTAATGGGAGACATGCTCAACAACGGTGAAGTCGAAGTCTACATCGACGACATCGGTATCTTCAGCAATGATTGGGTCTCCCACATTGCAACGATCAAGAAGGTACTTCTACGTCTACAAGAGAATGGCTACACCGTCAACCCAGCCAAGTGTCAATGGGCTGTGCAAGAGACCGACAGGCTTGGCCACTGGATTACTCCTGTCGGCTTGAAGCCGTGGGCCAAGAAGGTTGATGGTATCCTCGCTCTCGATCGCCCCAAGACCCTACGCCAGTTGCGAGGGTTCATTGGTATGATCAATTACTACCGAGACTTCTGGAAACGTCGTTCTCATGTTCTTGCGCCCCTTACTGCTCTAACTAAGGTGGCCCCCAAGCAGTTCGCCAAGCATTGGACTGCTGAGTGCGACAAGGCCTTCAACGAGATCAAGGCTGTGATCTCTGAAGACGTCCTATTGCGTTATCCCGATCCTAACAAGCCGTTTGTTATTGAAACGGATGCAAGTGATTATCAGCTTGGTGCCGTTATCAAGCAAGATGATGCCCCTATCGCCTTCTTCTCGCGCAAGCTGACCGATGCCCAGCGCCGTTATCCAGCCAGCGACAAAGAAGCACTTTGCATCACGGCTGTTCTCGAGGAATTCCGCCCTATTTTATATGGAGGGCGCATCACTATCCGTACTGACCACCAAAACCTCACACAGAGGGATCTCAAGAGTCAGCGCCTCCTCCATTGGCGTCTCCTAATTGAGGAGTTCGCCCCGACCTTCGTCTACTACCCCGGCGAACAGAATGTTGCCGCTGATACTTTGTCTCGTTTGCCATTGAAGCCAAGAGACCCAGAGGAGAAGCAGGACGCTGCCCAACAACGTGCAGCCCTTGCTGACAGCTTCATGTTCTACCCAACCGAACTTGAACAGAATGTTGCCGCTGATACTTTGTCTCGTTTGCCATTGAAGCCAAGAGACCCAGAGGAGAAGCAGGACGCTGTCCAACAACGTGCAGCCCTTGCTGACAGCTTCATGTTCTACCCAACCGAACTTGAGGTCTTTCCTCTTCAGTACCGTTACCTGGAGCTGGCCCAAAAGGCTGAGCCTGACATCCAGTTGAGAATTGATTCTCCCAACAACTTCGGAGTCAAGAACCTGCATGGTTTTGACATTGTTGTTCGTTATCCCAACCCTGAAGACAAATCGAAGTGGCAACTCTATGTGCCAAACAATCTCATTCACCAAACCATTTCGTGGTATCATGCGATGACTGGCCATGCTGGCGCCGATCGCATGGAGCAAACCATGAGACCTTTCCTCTACTTTGAGAGGATGCGTCCGATCATACAAGACTTTGTGAGGACCTGTGATGCCTGCCAACGCAACAAGGATCCAGGTCCTGGATATGGGCATTTGCCCCCGCGTGAAGATGTGAGCATGCCTTGGGAAGAGGTCGCCGTGGATCTCATTGGACCATGGCGTATGGACGTTCCAGAATTCGGCGAAGTGTCCTTCTTTGCGCTTTCCATCATTGACACTGCCACTACTGTTTCCGAACTTGTTCGTATTGACAACAAGACTTCCGAACATGTGGCCTTTTCGTTCTCGAATGCCTGGTTGAGCCGATATCCAAGGCCTCTACGCTGCATTCACGACCCTGGCACAGAGTTCACTGGAGCCAACTTCCAAGCCATGTTGTCCATGGAAGGAATTGTCGGAGTGCCTACTACTACCAAGAACCCACAGAGCAACGCTATTGTTGAGCGTATGCATCACACTGTTGGGGACATGCTACGTGCAAGTCTACGTTCTACCCCGCCACACAATGTTGTTACTGCTGTGGAACTTGTGGAATCTGCCTTATCTGCTTGTACACGAGCTTTGAGGACCACAGTCCATCGCACTATGAGGATCTCGCCCGGCGCGCTGGTGTTCGGCCGAGACATGCTTCTTCCATTCCCAGTTATCTCTGATTTCGAGATGATCAGGCAACGTCGTCAAACAATGATTGACTACAACAATGCTGCTCTCAACAGGAAACGCCGATTCAAAGACTACAATATCGGTGACGCAGTTCTTATCATTACAAAGGACCCATCTACTCTAGAAGAACGAGCTTGTGGCCCTTTTGATATCATTCAAGTTCATGTCAATGGTACCGTGACCATTGAACGCCCTGGAAACGTTGAGGAACGTATCAACATCCGCCGTCTTCGCCCTTACTATCGCCCAGGAGAGGATCCTTAGAGGGGAGAAGCAGAGTGAAGTCTCCTGCCGTTGGTCTTTACCAGTGAGATAGGTTTTACCAACGCCAAGATTCTTCCACCTTGAAGAAGTCTACGCAAGGCTTGATTGTTACCCCGTGTCGCTCTTGTGTCACGGAACCTCAGTCCCTCGTTCTACTTCGGACAATTAGTTTCATTCATGATTGCATTCTTACACTTCCAACGATGTCAGGATTCCTATCCCAACTTTTATTGAGACATGGATCCTGCTCACGATACTATTCTGCATGTCTTTCATCAGACTCAAATACCAAAGACCCAAAACAAACCAAACAAACACTACATTTTAACTCACAAAAATAGCTTTACGTTTACTGACTACCGCGGCTTACTGCACGCTCGTAGCGTCTTTGGTGTATATATTTTTCCTTTGTAGGTTACCAAGGTACTTCCTTCAACGACTGTTGTGTCGAACCCTTCGTTACTTTGTTTTAGGGTGTTTAATCCTTTATCTTTATTTTGGTGTTTCAATATGGTTTGTGGAAGCAACGGGAACTTTTCTTGTTCTATTTGTTGCCTTGAGCTTATCGCTTTTGCGAATGCTTCTTCTGCCTCTGATATTTCCAGATCTTCATCGGTACTAAGTACGCACATTGCTGTAGCTTGTACTTGTCCTTGCGCGTCGTCACTTGTGACTTTGGCGTCTGTTTTGTTCATACGTGATAAGGCATCTGCTACCACGTTGTTCTTGCCTTTTACGTGTACGTATTCCGGACCGAACTCTTCCAATAGTAATCTCCATCTGGTGATTCTATCGTTCGAAAGGTTTCCATAAACAATGTTCATGTGATCCGTGTGTACTACGATCTTTTGTCCGTATAGGATATTTTTGAATTCTTTTAGTGTTTCCACAATACTCTCCCGTTGTATACCTCTTTTGCGCGTCGTTCATCTTTCTTGAATAGAACGCTAAGGGTTTATCTTCTTGCATTATCACTGCGCCCAGCTTGCGTCAGTGTATACGTGAAATGTCTTGTTGAAATCAGGGAACGTCAGGAGTGTTTCCTGTGCTATGACTTTCTGCATTTCTTCAAAGGCTTCTTGTTGTTCCTTTTTCCATTCCCATTTTGCCTGTGGGCTTATGAGTTTTGTCAAAGGTGCTAACAAGTGACTTCTTTTCCTCCACATATCTCGGTAGTAATTCACCATACCAATGAAATGTCTCAATTGACGTTTTGTCTTTGGAGGAGCAACACGTAAGATCGCTTCCACTTTCTTTGGTTGTGGACGGATTCCTTGCCGTGTTAGTAGGTATCCTAGATACTCAATTTCGTCTTCGGCGAAAAAGCACTTTCGTACATTTGCCCTGAAACCAGCTTTTTCCAATCTGTGAAGTACGATGCTGAGTTTCTTTAAATGGTCTTCAAAGGATCCATTCGACGTAATCAATATGTCATCCATATATGTTCGTGTGTATTCAAGATCCCCGAGTAAACTCGACATGATCGACTGAAAAACATCGACACTAATGGATACACCCATGGGTAACCTCGTGTATTGGTATTTTCCCCACGGTAGAATTGTTGTGCACAATTTCTGCGCTTCCGTCGTAAGTGGAATGTGGTAGTATCCCATACTTAGATCGATCGCGGTTGCCCATTTAAACCCTGTAAGTTTTTGCAATAGATCTGTGATCTTGGGCAATGGAAACGGTTTTCTTTTGATTTGCGCGTTTAAGCGTCGAAAATCTGTCAAGATTCGGATATCTCCGGTCTTCTTGGGTTGCACAAAGGTAGGTGCTGCCCAATGTGAATCGTGACATCGTCGTAAGACATCTAATGTAACTAACCGTTCAATTTCCTTCCTCGTAGCCGCTTCCAAGCTTTGAGGTACAGGAAATGCTCTCGCGTGATACGGTTTAGCTTCTTTTTGCAACTCCAAATCAATCGGTGGTACGTTCAACAGTCCCAAACCTCCTGAAAATAATTTACGGAATTTGTTTAAGCACTTGAACAGACCCGTCTGTTGGTGTACAGATAGGTGCTCGAGAGATTTTACATACTCTCTTAAGTCCACTTTGCTGTAATTCGCATCCAAGATCGACGCTTGTCGCTCTTCTGCTCTTTGGAGTATTGGCGTTTCCCACGCTTGCGTGTGATAAGCATTCAATACCTCCGGGAGATTGTTCAATTTTGAGTTTCGTGTCGCGTCTGCTTGACGGAAGCGCTCCGAAGTGCCGCTCGCTAGCTCGTCCCCGGTAGAACGTGTCCACACTTCCGCAGGCGTACGGAACTGGTGTGACATTGTTCAATCACCCCTCCAACTAACCCCCTTGTTCAATCGTTTCTCGTTGCACAATGAGAGTCAGAAGTGTACTGTGCACAACTAGTCGTGAAAACAAATATATACGCCCATAGGCCTTTATGGGTAATAGTAATATATACTATGAGGAGGTAGGTATCTTCATCTTAGACGATGTTGCATGATAGATCTACAGTATTTGGCAGATGATCTGAACAGTATACTACGAAGTACTACCCACTGTACTCGTAGTAGGACTAAAATTGCATTGTCCGGTAGGAGGCAAGGCCAGATCAGCAGCTTTCCACACAACAAGACCAGGCAAAGTGTTCAATATTCGCTCGGTATCGACGCAGAGTGGTGGTGGGTATTGGGTATGAGTACCAGACGGTACGGTACCGTACAACGACGTAGTGCGTTCTTATTTACTCCTCCGTCCTCGCTCCGTCCACCACCGCAAGCAGAAGAAGAGCAGCACGACAAGAAAAAATAGGAAATAGGAGGATAATATTGCAAAACGAGATAGGCCTACTAATATAAGCCCTTACGACGTACACTTCTCCAAATGAACAATGGCACGACAGTTCTGTTCCCAATTGAACAAAGAACTCGAGAACCGTATATGCCCTGTCGGCATACACTTCTAGAATTGAACAATGGCAGGTCAGTTCTGCAAATAATTGAACACGGAACTTGAGAACCGTATGGCCTCTCCAACTAACGCACACAATTGAACAATGGCAGGGCAGAAGTGCACGCACTTCGTTTCAACTAACGATTTCGCAGTTCGACACCCCACAGGTCCAGGATAACGTGGATGTGTTTGGTTCTTGCGTCGGGCCCTCTCACTCGATTTTGCCAACACGCTAAACCGCGCGCATTTTTCGAAATTGAACAATCTCCCCGGTTCGCATAGAGTCCCACGTTGTTTTAGTGGTACTTCTGCGCCTTCCCAATTTAGGGTTTTTGTTTCAGCGTTTACATATAACCCGATTTCACACATCAGATCCATTCCAATGATCATATCATACATATGGGTAGATTTCTTCAACTCGCCAACATGCATGATATGTGTAATGGTCTTCTGTGTTGACAATTCCGGAAGCTTGAACTCTATCAAAGCCTTCCGTTTAGTCGTGAATGTCCCACCTAAGGTTTGCCATTGCGTCGCCTTTGGTTGTTTATAGGACTTCGCACTTCCTTTTCGTACGAATTCGCGCAGTACAATCGATGAGCTTGTTCCCGTGTCTACGAGAGCTCTGATTGGTACGATATTCCCGTTTCGATCTTCGATCTCAACCACCGTTTCTGCACACAGATGTTCAGTTTTCGACTTCTTAGAGGGTCGCTTTTCCGAATCATTTCTGTTAAAGAATGGATTAGCTACTTCGTGATTCATAAAGAGAAGTTCATCTTCAGCTAAATATGTATCAATGCATTTACTACCTAAACGTGAATGTTCCTCGGGAGTGAAGTTCCAACGATCTAAGTCGAATTCGAAATCATCATCATCCTCAATTAAAGAATCAAGTTCAATCTGTTCAGGGTGAGTATTCATGTTTGTATGAATAATGCACGAAGCGTTTTTCTGCTTACCATCATAAACTGTTTCAACAGTGGCAACACTGGAATCATCAGAAGAATCTTTGGGGCTCATCTTCTTGGTGACTGAGTTCCGCCAAAAAGCCCTCTTCCTTTGGCTTCTTTTCAGCCTTCTTTGCTTTCTTCTTGGGCTCCTCATCCTGGTTGTTCTGACTCTGATAAGCTTGAACTAAGGCAAAGACCTGCTCTTTGGTCACCTTCTTTCCAGGATTGTACCCTTTGGGGCGCTTGTCTTTGTTCTTTGGGTCTTGCCAGCACTCAGAAGTACTATGCCCAGCCTTTCCACAAAGGCCACAAAGTTTTCCACCTCCAGGCTTGGTGTCTCTCTTCTTTCGCTTTTCTGCTTAGAGTCACCATCCCCACCGTTTTCCGACTTAGGAACAGTGGGCTTCCTTGCTGCATCAACAAGCCTCTGCAAGTCTGAGGCTTCCTCAACTTCTTCAAAGTACTTAACACACTCGTTGTAGTCAGTGAAGTTGGCAGGGGCTTTTCCACGGGCGGCCATAATCGGAAACCACTCAATCTTCTTGGCATGGTCCAAACAGCGGATTTTTTCGATGTCCGACAAGGGTTCTGGTTCGATGTTCTGGTACTTCGGGAAGTAGGTCAAGTAGGAAGAACACTGTTCCAAACGGTTTACAAAAGCCTTCACATTCATATTGCCGAACCACAATCCGTTGGTCAAGTGGCGGCGTTCCGTAAGGTAATCCGTCTGGGGCTTAGGGAAAATAGATCTCGCCATGTCGTTGAGCACCTGCTTGAGCACTTGTGTGTAGGGTAAGCGCTTCTTCACAGTCAGAGCTTCGTTGTCACGCTCACGTTGCCTCAAAAACAAAGTGTAGTCCTCACGTGGCTTCCTGTACAAACAGGATAAGTAGGTTTGCGCACGCTTCCTGGCCCTTTCCTCCTCGCCATCGCTCCCAGCTGCTTCGTCATCCTCTTCCTCGGAAGAACTCTCGTAGTCTGAGTCCACTTCAAAGGTCCCGAAACAAGCTGTCCATATCAATACGAAACTTGCACCACTCCTCTGCAGACACTTCAGCCGTACCGAACTTGCGGATCTGAACTTCGATCGTAGTTGAGTTCGTATCTCCACGTGTAAGCGGTACCTTGAAACCAATGTAGTCCTCCTTGTTACGCGACTCCTCCGTAGACTTTCCACTGCGCGTAGTCGGCTGGAAAAACCTGATGGGCGGTTTGACCAACTTCTCCAACTGCTCCGCGTGAGCTGCATAGGAATCGACTTTGGTCGACTTGCTCTTTCCCATGGTGATGATAGCAACAATTCTTACTCTTTCAAATTCACACTCTCCACACTGAGGGAGTAATATTACTATGCCCTATAATGTAGGTTATAGAACTGGTATGTTGATGAAAAATTGTGAGACTAGAGAATTGGTTTACCAACTAGCTACAAACTAATTCTAATCTTGGATACTCCAAGATTAGCTTCACCAGATCTTGTCTTTCCAAGTGAACAAGATCTTGGTTGCCATAATAATGATCTTGACAACCATCTTTGTAAATCTTGGTTGGCTTAGATGTAAGTCTAATCCTAACTTGGCTTTCTTCTGTAGTTAGCTCTTAGTTAGTCTTAGTTAGTCTTAGTTTTCCTTGGGATGCTTCTATCCCAGCCCTAGACCTTCCTTTACATTCTAAATGGTCACCTATGGTGATTGGTCTTAGTCTTTGTTGTCCAGAATGCATGTCATGGTGATCTTGACCTGTCTTGCATTTCTTGTCTCGAGGTTTCCTCTAGACTTCTACCTCATAGGTAGGGACCGTATGTACGTTTACGTACTCTACTCTTAATGTACGAAGGTACGAATACTTTTCCGTTGTATAACTATGTATCCTATGTACGATTATGCATTCTATTGCAGGCTGAGCGACGACAGGCTACAACCCGCTCCATGAATTTTAGGTGTGATCCCACCGCCCAACCCAGTTGCCAACAACAACAACAACAACAACGAAACCGAAGTTGTTGAAGCAGCTTCCACCGGTATTGTTCGAGGTGGTGGCGATGCAAGCTCCCGGGCCCCAGCTGTCAACATTTGTGGTGATGGCGATGTGCATCAGGCCAACAACAACAACAACAACAACAACAACAACAACAACGAAACCGAGTTGTTGAAGCAGCTTCCACTGGTATTGTTCGAGGTGGTGGCGATACAAACTCCCGGGCCCCAGCTGTCACCATTCATGGTGATGGCGATGTGCATCAGGCCAACAACAACAAAACAACAACAACAACAACGAAAGCGAAGTTGTTGAAGCAGCTTCCACCGGTATTGTTCGAGGTGGTGGCGATGCAAACTCCCGGGCCCCAGCTGTCACTATTCATGGTGATGGCGATGTGCATCAGGCCAACAACAACAACAACAACAACAACGAAAGCGAAGTCGTTGAAGCTAGGTGATATTACTGCTCTTCTAGCTGGACCACCACCTCCCAAGCCAGAGTATCCTCGATGGTACTGTCTCCAACACAACGATGACGACCATTACAACTCCTCAACCGGTACATTCACACCAGAGACCAATTCTGATGAAGATGACAAACCGACTGATCCTGACGATCCATACAGGATTGCTGAGTTAGAGAATAGAGCGATACGGATGAAACGACGAGAAGAGCGTGCCAGACAAGAAGCTGTATTGAAACAATACCAACAGGCCAAGAACAGAGAACGAAACAGGGTGGCCAACAAGAGGAAGAAATAAGTTTGGTTTCTGTGGAAATTTTGTATGGCACATGATAACAACGACCTAACACAAACACCGTGTAATTGTTTTCTCTAACAACAGGTTCATCATCTGCTGACTACACAATTCAACCCGTAAGTCAAAGGTTGAGGAGTCGTTCCACCAAGACCTCTTCACAGCCGGCCCCTCCTCCATCCCCGTCCACAGATAGCGCCTCTGATGATGGGGAGTCTGTCGCTGCTGATGGCAACTATTCACCAGACGAAGAAGAATTCTCTCTAAGTGGTATTGGTGATGGACTCCGTACTCCTGAAGAAAACGAGATTGTTGACCCAACACTAACTGAAAAGGCAAGGACCGAGGTGAGACAAATCTTGGAGAATTGGCAGAATGGAACAGGACTTGAGGTACCGGCTCAACCTGGTGATTGTACTGAAGGATTGGACGTTGTTCCTGTTGATGCTAGCAATGATGATTCAGTTGCCGTGAATACCACAACTGCTACCGCCACGCCAACAACAATGAAGAACCCCCCCCCAGCCCCACCGAAGAGGGGTCCACCACGCCCTTCCTCGAAATCACAACCAAACCAGTCGCCCAAACAACAACAAGAACCCCAAGTCACATGTTCTGCTGCCTATCTTTCATCAACAAAGATTCGGAAGGCGGCCATCTTTGGTGATGCAAGGGATACCCGAAACCGCATATTCTCCTTCCAAGGCTCAACGAACAATTGGGCAACCTTGTTTCGGTTTGGGGAAAACTGTGATGCACCTGATATCCGAAATGTTGTCATGGTTTACGAGATCCCGAAATGTCTTGCAACCATGGGAGTCGAAGGAAGTGCCTTACCAGAGAAGATCAAAATTTCATCAAGGAACCAGCAAACATTGTGCTTTGAACGGCTTCGGGTTGAGATTGGCCACATTGAGGTTGTCGTACAAGATGACTTCCAACTTGGATTTGCACAGGACTTGTCGAACATCCTTCACTACCAGGTTGGCATCCAAACACTCTGTGTCAAAATGAAAGAATTTCAAAGCAAGTTTCCTGCTCGCCGCATTGGATTGACATGTGTAGGTCTAGGCGGACGTCACGACGATGACTTCATTGCAGTCCAAAACTTTGCAGCGGGGGATGAGGAAATTCAAGGCCTACCATGGGACATAACAAACAAACAGCTGAGTCTCCAGTTCGATGGACATGGCAGAAGGAAGAAGAGGATTAGCAAAGAGACCACCCGACAGCTCGAATACAAAGATCTGGGTTTCACCTCAGACCTCAGCACCATATATATCCTTGGGTTACCTCACTTGTAGTGTGTACCCTTGATATATATGGACCATCATACATATGAAGTTTAACATGGAGGCACTAAATCCGACACATATGGACTTCAACTGTTTGACGAATACCTCCTAGGTTGACTTCAAGGATAGGGGGTTCCTCTGGAGTGTGCTAATCTCATACTGTAACAGCGACAAGAGTTCGTGATAAGTTTGGATATTGGTCTCTGCTGTTTTGTTCCTTGGGTTACCCATGGAACTGCTATGTTCTTGTTTGTTGGGATTGGGTGCATAGATGGATGGAACCAAGCCCAGATGGCGCCATGCATCTGCATTTCTACGGACATGACAGCGGAGTAGAGCTGTGGTGAACATCAGCGGTTCCAGGTTGTAAGGTTGTTTGTTGGATATGGGGGTGCTGTCTATGTATAGCTTCAACGGCAACAGAAATTTCTGGAGATGCCTGTTTGGATTTGATTCAGCATTGTCGTTTTCCCTATTCATCATCCTGGGACACGCCCCAAAATCTTATTTTTTACGTAAAATATTGTTTTTAACGTTATCAAATAAATGTTGATCTTGTCTTCATGGTGTCTTTGCGACAACTCAAGTCCTATTAGAAGTGATGCAGGCGCGATATGAGGCATTGCAGGCTCTAAAATTGGCCAGCATCCTCGAGTCTCACTTTTGCCGCTATTCTCGCTCGGTCATCTCGCTTTTCCCGCGTTTCTTGCTTTTCTCGCTATGGAATCTCGCCTTTCTATGGAATCTCGCTCTTCTCGCTTTTCACGCTTTTCTCGCTTTCTTGTCGTGCTTCTTGTTGCATTGCAGTACCGTAGAATCCCCCGTTCAAAGAGTACTGGGGAGTTTCTGAGATACTGCAGAACAATTAAGACAAGAGTTGACGACTACTAGTAAGAATGACTGACAACAAACTGCTGCTTGCCGTAGTGCGAACAACTTTTTTGTGCCACGAGTCAGATTCCGATTGTCAACAATGAAGAAGGGACTACTAGTACTACGGTGCAGGTTGTTAGTAGGTCGATTGAAAGGAATGGTGGAGAGTCTGAAGACAAGGATAAGGAAGACGCCATGGCTGATGTACCTAGCGATTCTGGATTGTTGAGGAGCGAAATGAAAGATGATGATTGTGTTGTTGAACAACCAGAGTTCGAGGATGCCACTGCTTGGTGCAACGAAAACGAAGTCCAAAAGCAAACTGAGAAGATTGAGAAAATTGATTGGGACCATTGTGCAACTGAATTCTTTTGTTGTTACTACTTGAGCTTGGATGATGGTGAAGGTTCACACAAGACGATGAATCACTTAGGCCTAAGTGGAAAGTTTGTTACAGGTCCACCGCTTAAGTACAAGGAGCCTTACCCGACAAAGTGGAGTGAGTTCTACGACTATTCCTGTTTTGGACACATTGATGGCCATTCATCCATTCCGACTTGGGAGGAGAACACTGAATGGAAACAGCAGACCTGGATACTGGAGAAAGGGGCGACAACAAGATGTTTGTCATGGTGTATGTTTTTATGGTCATTCATCACCAAGACGATTGCCTATGAAGATCTTTTGCTTGTTTGTGATAGAATTTCTGATGATGACATTGCCAACTACTGTGGCAAGGTCAAAGAGTTGAACAGACTTGGCGAGTTGAGCAAGAAGACAAAGAAGCCAAAGAACTCTCCTCAGAGTTTGATAGGCCGTACTGCCTTTCTGTTGGGTGGCTTAGTACCTTCTTCCTCCAAAGGCAATGTGCAAGATGACGACCAAGAACCTTCTGAAGGTGAACAAGATGATTGTGTTGTGCATGAAAAGAAACGCAGATGACTCCTCAAGGAAATGAAAGTGTTCACAAAGAAGGGTGACTGTCGGAACCTGCAGCAAAAAGGTTGGAGTAATGATGCTCACAAGTTTCGCGAAGAAATGTTTGATCTGATCCAAAGTCAAAGCTTGCCTGACAGGGATTTCGTGAAGTTGTATAGAAGGATTAACAAGCACCTTGAGAAAAAAGCCGAGGAACTTGCCAATCCAAATTCAAAAGATCGGTATGTTCCAAATCGCAGTAAGCTTTCTGCTTTCGATGATGATGATTAGAAACGGAAAAATAATAGTAGTCAACAATATATTGTAATCTATGGTAGTAGCATTGATTAGACTCTCGTGTTTGTTTTTCATATTGAGTTCTTATGTTTCGAACCAAGCCAATTGAGTCAAAGTTTGGCTCAATTGAGGCAATATTTGCCTTGCATTGAGTCAAACGAACTCCAAGATTGAGTCAAACTTCCATTCGGGTTGATTGGTATTTGAATGTTGGTTGGTTAAATGGCATGTCACTGTGACATTTGGATATTGACTTATAGCTTTTGGATTTATTTGGTACTATGCGACATATTTTATGTCTTAAGTCACTTTCGAAAATAGGTTTCGAATGTCTTTTTTGTTTTTCAATAAAGGTATTAGATTTGACTAATTGCTAGTACACACGCGCTTGATTAGCGATTTTAGAACCTTTTTTGCATCTGGTGTGATCATTAATTTCAAATGACCGAGCCCCAGATGTCTCGTGGTAATGAATGAAGGGGCGTAAAAGAGCGAAGTGACTCAGGAGTCGAAGGAACACCGACTCAGTGGACTCAGATGCCGTTAGAGCATTCATCAACCAAGGAAGTTTATATCGTGCTTGTCTAACCGAAGGAAAAACGGATATGGAAAGTTATTTGTTCAGTCTCCGATCGTGGGATAAACATTTCACACGGTTTGAGCATGGATGCTACCGTTGGGATTACTAGTTTTGCAGAGTAATCTCACCTCATAGTTTTGCTTTTCGTAACCAATTTGCTTTACTACTTTTCTACGTGAATTACAGTACTAATTCAACAGGACAGCGTTCAGTACGCTCTTTTACTCCCAAGTTAAGCAACCCCTGGGAAACTTTCTTTTCGGTCTGTGCCCTGACATGATTACCCACTATCTCGATAGCACCCTGGACATACTGCTCCGATTTAGTGTAGCATGCAAACTCTGGAGCAATTCTTTCCAGTACTGTCTTCATGGCCGCTGTAACATCATCTTTCCAAGGGGTAGGGCACGGAATTTTCTGTATTGCCAGAGAAATATTGATATGTTGGCAGATGTTTCTCTCCTCCTCTCCGGCTGATAATGGGATAGAAAGCCAGTGGTATCAAACCCAACAGGGACAGCAATGACAGGAAGTGGTCGACCAATCGAGGCTTCAACGTCCAGACCGGAATACATTTCAAAACAAGGCTGTATATCTTCTCAAGTGTGTTTTCGTCCGCCTTGAAATTGGTCTCGTCAATCATCACAATCAGTTGAGGTATGAGTTGCCAGAAACTATTTTCAAAGAATCTTACTCGTTCATCCTCACTGGAAGCCAACGGAGACAGAAATCCAGATTCCATCCTGTGGACCATCCGCTCCTCTCCAAATGTATCACAGTATCTGTCGCCCGGAGGGAATTCCACTCCGGGGAAAATGTGTCCCATGCCAATAGTGGAGACCTTGTGGTAGAAATACAGAAGCCTTCCAGCTATGGAGTGATACCCCTCCCTCTTGGCATTTGCTTCCCCCCCTCGTCCTTCTCTGTCTTTCTCTCTCAATAGTAGGTGACAAGTGTCCGAAAACACCCCTTTGCTCTTACGTTTGTAGTATGCTTTGTTGGTAGCAGAACCACTCTAGTAACCTATTAGCTTTACAACTATTGGGTTTTCCAGATTGTGAGCCTTTCAACTCGTTTCCTCAAACTCGGAAATGATCCAATCTTGACACCTGAGTTCTGGATCCAATTCTCCCAGAACTTTCTCCAATCGTTCCTTCTGATGTTTCTCATGTGAGTGAAGCTCCCAGAGCTTCCCTCACCACCATCGATGTAAGCCTTGGTCTCGTTCCATCGATCTCACCAAGTCTCACCAAGATTGCATGATGCTCTACCCTTAGATAAACGTATCACGTTTCTCTAGGCCCAGCACCACTTCTCTCAAGTATCCAAGACTGCTCCGATTCACTCCATGCGGTCCTTATGTGTCACCAAGAACACCAAGCTCCACTTGGTCACTTGGGTACCACATTGGGTTCACGCTTGCTCACAATTACTCCGTTGTACGTTTCCTATCCAGCACGATTCTGGATTCCATATTCCACTCTGCTCACAATTTCCCTTGTCGCAACACATTCGTTTCATCATAGAGACCACATGCCATTCGTAACGATACGAATGCATGTGTGGTAGCTAAGACAATACTTAGTCACCTCCGACACCCTTCCTTGACTTAGGATTGGTCTTCCTAGTCACCACAGTTTGCTGAGACGTCCTGTTGCCATCATCCGTCTCTCTTCCTTTGATGTGTTGCGAAGGTCCACTCCTTCTTCCTTCCCAGTAGTTTCTCTTGTCCACATAGTATCTGTCATGTCGTTCCTGAGTTGCTCGATCTGTATTCTTCGTTAGGATATCTGACTTGTTCAACTCAGACTTCATGAACTTCACCTTGATGATACCATCCTCCGAGTATTGACAAAGAAACTTCGCTCTCAGATCCATATGCTTAGTTTTCGAATTCACCATTTCGTTTTCAGCCATATAGATTGCTCCCATGTTGTCCACGAATACAACCACTGGAAGCTCCACTTCAATCCCCATGGTCTTCAATACTTGCATCAAGAATATCAATTCTTTAGTCGCTTCAGCACAAGCATAAAGCTCCGCCTCACTGGATGACAAAGCCACGACGCTTTGTTGCTTTGACTTCCA
>BLYE01000180.1:0-121897 GCA_016586335.1 Nitzschia putrida
ATCAAATGGATAGAATGGAAGAACATTCGGGCAGGGATATTGTTCATCCGATATATCGAACTCAAAGCAGTCCCCGAGATGAACAGGTCGACGTTCTTGAGCTTGTCATTCAGAATACACTTGGGGCAAACGAGCTTGACACGAATCTATGGCGCTGGGATAGAACCAATGAGCCAATATCAGCATATCTGACCAGACTCAAGGTTGAATTGCAAAATCAAGAAGAAGGTTCATTCATGCAACGTCGGTGGTCCGCTGTCCTCAGAGTCATCGAGAGACAGGCAATGATAACCAATGTTGCTGCGTCATTTGCGCCGACACCAGGAGAGGGACACCATAGTCTGAAAATGACTCACTATGCTCGCTTTTCGAGCCCAATGAGAGAACTAGTGGGATGCTTTACCCACAAGGAGCTGTTGGAAGGTCATATGGGCTCGTATACCAGCGACCAACTGGACTCCGATTCCGACATAGCCTTGCGCAATAGAGTAATGCGAGCTGCCAGGAAATCAAAGGAACTTCAAAAGTCACTCAGCAGCGCCCTCTTTTTGCACATGCTCAATGTAACGTTCTGCTCGCAACTTCAGCACCGACTACCCAAGAGAACCTCCTTTCAAGGGATTATAATGGGAATGACCTTCTCTGATACAAGAAACAAAAGCCGCCGGTGTTACGTCCAATTGGACGACCCTGTGATTGAGATCAAGGTGTTCGGTGAAGATTTAGATTTCTACTATGGTTGTCGATATGGTGTTGTTGGCGGGATCGCAGGATTGGAAGGGACCTCCGTTGCTATCGAGCCCAAACTGGGAAGCTATCTCGAAGATTCCGACAAGCCTGTGCCTCCAACGTTCACGGCGGGTCAGAGAGTTTCCATCAAAGTGTCGGACTATGCTCAATACTTCAGCCAAACAAGCAGAAGTCGATGGATCTTCATCATGGAGGCAGTCGATAGGAATACATCCATTCTCAAAACGGCCCCAGCAGTTTCCCCAGGTTGATGGCTCGTAGTGTCTTGAACGCAAACAACCAAACAGACAAGTACATCTCGTCAAAAGGATCGAGGAAAGGATCAGAACTCTTGTAGCATTCCTACTGTAGGAATCTGAAGCTCTTACTCCGGTGGGAGCTCGGGCCATGTGTAATTGTCTTTGAACGCTTCGCCAGACTCCAAATCACAGAAGATCTTCATGGCTATACCATAAATTTCAGCTTCCTGCTTGCGTTCAGCGGATCCTTCTTCTGTTTCGGTCTCATAAGCACGGACAATACAAGTTCCATGGTGATTTCTTTGTTTTGTTCATCCTGTTTTCGTTTATTCGTGTTGTGTTGTAGGTCGGGATCGATGAAATTGTCGACATCTTGTTGTTTCAAACGATTTGGTGGCTCCGGCACTCGACAGCTGCTCGTTAGCTCATCAGCGATACGTTGAATCTCGGTCATGGGATTTGTCAGGATGGCATGGTTGCTAGAATGCACCATACAAAGCCCCTTGGAATTTTGAATAGCAAGCATGTTGTAGATAATCCAAATTCGGAGACCATCCTCAAGAGAAAACGTTCGTTGTTTGAGAGACATGGCTACCTCGAGTGGGTGCCTGTAGGTGAAAAGAATGGCAGGTTCGTTGTCCATCAATGCCAACCATGTCTTGAGTGTAATACACATTCGGGGATCCTTTTGCATCCATGGCGCATTGTTCGGATTGTTGAAAAATCTCAATCCAGATATACCTTTCTGGAAATCAACGGCCCCTTCCTTTTTGTCTCGAAGTGCCTTCTTCCAATCATAGTTGAGAATGTTCTTAGCCCAATGAACATGTTGTTGCGACTTCAAGAGCTTATTGTTTTGTAGAACAACATCAACACGTTCAAAATACCCCTTCTCGTTTTCCCTTGTAGCTCCAAGAAGGGGCTTTCCAACCTGATATCCACACGAAGTGTACAGGAGACCACTGAGCATACTGGTGCCACTTCGGTGCATTCCCAACACAATGAATCCCTGACGGTCCGAACTGGTGTCGTTTGCGACAGCACCCACTACTATCACAGTATCGGGTGATGTGATGATCTCCTTCTTGTTGACCATTGGAGGCTTGGATCGTGCTTCCGTTGCTGGGTCCTCGATCCATACGCTACTGCTACTAACGTTTGCAGCTGGTGATTCCACCTTTGTGTCGACGGGAGCTTGTACATCAGAATCAAGAACTGTTTCCTGGACAGCAGTGGGACCGCTTTGATTGACAGTTGGCAACGCTTCAGCATTGACCAAAGTGTCTCCGCTGCTAACGACGTCAGCTGGGAGGAGGATCTCTGGACCCAAATTCAAACGCCGCAAGAGGACAGTAGTCCCTCCAATACGGCCAATAGACAACGCAAACAAAACAATGAAGGCAAATGGCATAAAACCCAACTGAAGCCTCGAATGTCCTCCAGAGACCACCCTTGCTATACTTCTTGGAATTGTCTTGCCATGATGATGTCCTTCCGAGCCAACAGGAGGCACATCTAATACTTTCTCTCTGATGGTATCTTCCTTGTCGTCGGCCATGATGTTCTTCTATCTAACCCTTTTCCAAAGAGGAGGTGCCCGACGAGTGGATCCTCCTACAGAATGTGGCGGTGTGGTTGTTGCGCCTCACCAAAATCCACGTGTCTCCGTACTGGGACTGCGAGCTGGCAAGTGATCACGCCGCAACGGCTCATTCCACTCCCAGTCATTTTTTATTCGACAACTTTGACCCGAAATCCTCCACCATTATACCGGCCTTGGTTTATCGAGAAGAGGTATAAAATAAAAAAGACCAAGGATGTATTTCGGGAAATGATGAAATGCGTTTTCATTCCTAGTAGAACTGTAATACCGCACTATGCTCCCATTGCACAAGAATAAACAAACAGGTAGATCAAAAACACATAGTACATGCTAGTACAAGTGCAACAGCAGGAACATGAATTGCCTTCCCCTTTCAACATCGTCATAGAAACGAATTGAATTGGACCAAGAACAAAACACGCCGAAGAAACAAGCCCGAAACGTTTCTCTAATCGTGGGGGAGGTAGCAAATATTTTCCATGATCCTACAGCCAGGACTCCTCTCGTTCTAGACAAGAAGAACATAATATCTCTAGTAGAACTACATTGTAACATCGGACCAACAAGAAAGCAATCACAAGGGACCATAGTTCGCCCTACCTGGGCCCAAACGAACAAGCGGAGAGCAGTTCCCTTTTGAAGAATCGCCCACAATCTTGGTTCTTGTTGTTGGCCAACAGTAGTTCTCATTGTTGTTCGACTCACTTTCGCTTTCTGTCTTGTGGTTGCATGGAACATGAGACCGAATACTTGAGTGCGTAGCAACTGGCTGGGGATCGCATTTCATCATGCCCCGGTTGTCAAAACGAAGTGAAAAGAACACGTTCACATAAAAGTTCATTGTTGTGGTAGTGCTTATTCGCGTGTCCGCATCGACGTGAAGGCGAAACGCAATGTCCATCGATACGTACAGTAGTACGAAGTTACACGAAAACACGAGTACGGCGAAGAACTTGGAGATTTAGCACCACTGTTAGCGGCAAAACTGCCGAAGAAGTCGTCTCATCACGTTTGTAAAAACGACGTTCATGTTGGGAGCTTGGGCAAACAGGTTATCTCTGTCGTTGTGGGATGTGAATAGCTATGGAATGAAGACAAAATGGTGGTTGAACAATTGATATCTTTATAGTGAACAAAACATTTTCCCTCTACGTTGTATATTAGCTTTATGTTGGAACAACTCTTCCGTGCCTGGTGGTGTATGGATTATATTGCAATCTGTATTTGCTCATCTTTGTCGCAAAATGGCCGATCATCAGCAAGTAGCTCTGCTGTTGCTAGAATCGCAGAGAGTACTGATAGCTCGCTCCCAAGTGACCTTCGTCCAGACCCCTTTCCTTCGCCTGGATGCCCAGGCGAACATTCGCAATGTGGAGAAAGTACTGCCGCGAACGATGAAAATGAAACACTCCTCTTTCGAGCTGAAAAGGAGGACTTTTGCATTTCCAGTTCCTTCTTCGTTGTGGATATCTTGTTGTCGAGGGAGCCACGACGTCGAACTGGAGCAGGGCCCAAACTTGATGTGGCGCCTTGGCAGCAAGAGCCTGCGGAACAGTCTGAATCCCATCGTGACAGTGACCTCCGCGATGTTGGTGTGGAAGCAGGGGGGCAAGGCAACGAACTATCACTGTCTACAGGAGATTTCAGGTGGTCCCAGCTTGACAGAAGAGGACTATACGGGGTTGAAACTCCGAAACTTGACCGAGTCTTGGCGTTGTCTGTGACGATCGTCGGAAGCGTTTCCCCATAGTCTCTCGACGATTGATGTAGCAAATCACTCATAAAACATTCCAACGATTGCTGTTTGTTCATCATGACGGTATTCGGGGATGCGTAGAAACGAGGAGTACCGATATTATAAAAAGAGAGTGCTGCAGTAGAAAGTCCAAGATCAAAAAGGCCCTGGCAGCAGGATGGTCGGCACTTCGGATTGTAGCCACTTTTGGGAACTTGCGGAGCTACCCAAACGCGAAGAGTTCGTTAACTTTTTGGAAATGCACCAATCCAGTTGGGTATTGAGTGGTGCCGTTCCGGACACGACATTGGTGCACGAAAAATGGCATACAAAGGTACAGCGAAAGGTTCCTCTGTTCCAACGTCTAACTTAAGTTAGGTAACAAACACTTTGGGGACGCGCAGAATGATACTAATACTTATAGAGACCCCTGCATTTCTGGATTCGGGTTGGAGACTGCAGACACCTACCGTAGCTATTTCCTACTACGTTGTCTGCTTCGGGAATTGCACACTTTGCACGTGTTCATGGTTTCGTATTTATCCGATTCACGTCTCATGCATGTCATGGAATCTACGATTGCCTTTTCTATTCTACACTTTTATCCCCTTGCATGTTGCATGCCGATCTGAACGGCCAGAGTTAGGATTCCCCTTGGTATTGTCTCTGCCTTGTCGGATACCTATCCGAGCTCCGTGAATGGAAAGGAACTCTCATTCACGATACACTTTACACTTTTCATTACAATAGCTCATAAGTTTAGTTTTACGTTACTTGACTACCCGGGCTTACTGCACTTTGATCAAAAATTGTAAGAAAGTCTACCAAAAACTAACCGCGATATCGCAGCGAAAGGCGACCCAAGAATTTTCAAGTTCATCAACAAAGTTGTTCAAGATTCCTAGATACAGGAGATCTAATCATCGTCACAATGGCAGTGGCGCACAAGTACATCGAGATCGGGGATGTGGACGAGGAGCTAGTATTCGAGGAGACAATCAAGTACAAAGCGACCTTTACCACAACCGTAGATCCCCAAACTCAAGCAGAAGAGGAAGTCGTAAGGTACGTTGGCAAGTTGCCAATGTTCCCAAAGCCTCTCTTGGTGATGAAGTTTGTGAGGGACTTCACCGCCGTTTCCACGAAGTTTCGTTGGGGCAACATCAAAAGCATCAACAACTTCACGGACCATCTACAAGGAGTCGCCCTAACAGAATGGGAAAGCCTTGTGTACGCCAACAACACAGAGCCAAGAGTCACCAAAACAACAGATTTCAAAAAGAGTGTGGAGGAGTGGCTCGAGAAGATGCTCGCCGGACTCGACTCGATGTCGCAGGCCGACTACTTAAGAGATGTGGCTCGAAAGCCTCGACATTTGTCCCCTACTCAATACCTCCAGCGTTTGCAACTGTTAAGTGGATATGCAGTGCAGATGCCGAACCGAGATCCCGGCATTACGGGGTCGTCGGTCCTCACGGAAAAGGAGCTTGCTCGATCGTTTTTCCGATCAATGCCAAGGTCGTGGCAACATTCTATGGTTTCGGCTGGAGTCAAGTCGACTACGGCAACTGTTTCACAAATGCAAGTATACATGGATCTACAGTACTTCGAAGACCTAGACGCAAGCAACGGAAGCGATCGAAAGGGACCAAAAAGGGACTCAAAACCTCTAGGTCTACTACTGGCGATGCAAAGAAGCCTAGCCAGGGCAACCAGAAACACCAAAAAGCGGACACAGTCAAGCCTGATGATCCTTGTCCGATCCACAGAGGAGGGAACCACAAGTGGCGAGACTGCTACCAGAATAGATTTCGAGATCAGGCCCAGAATGCGGAGAAAAAGGGCGAAAAGAGACCAGATTGGACGCCTTCTGGAGGTTCGTCTTCACCTTACAAACCTCGAGAGACTCGATACTACACTCGTTCACAAGCAAAGGAACGTGGAGAAAGTCATGCGGCGGCTCAATGTGTTGATCCGGTCGAGCAATCGAGTTCCAAAAAGCACCCTGCGGAAGCCAATTGTGCTGAATCCGGTTCGAGACATTCGGACCTGGATTGGTGCAATCCAGTGACAGGAGCTAGTCTCAATTCGAACCCAGAGAGCCTATTCAATCAAGTTGTTGAGCTGGAGCCTGAGAGGTACGAGATAAAAAATAGTTTCAATTCCGAGGCGCGTGAAATCGTTGATTTGGCTGAAGGAGGCCTAGCTGTAGAACCAGACCTTTCACCAACGACTCTGGTTACAGCCAGCAAGATGGGTGAATTGCGGGGTCAGTTTGTCCTTCGGGGACTTCTAGATCATGGTGGTTCCAACACAATGATCAATCGTAGATGTGTCCCGAGTGACCTCAAGTCCATTGACAATGAAGTGACGACGTTTGAGACGACCGCTGGACCAGTTTCCAGTAGTCAAGTTGTCTACTTATATGATCTTCGATTACCCGAGTTCGCCTTGACGAGATCTGTTCGCAAGGTGAAGTGTTTCATCTTTGATGCTCCAGGAGTGGAGCATGACATCATCTTGGGCAGGGCCTTCTTGAATTCCTGCAAGATCGATGTCCTTTCCAGCAAGCTGGCCAGTTCGTGGTGTGGCAAAGAGGTTCCATTTCATCCACCTGGTCATTTCCACAATAACGAGATAGTAAGATCCCTTTTGGAAGTTTCACCTTTTGTTGTTGAAAAACTTCTGGAGTCATACATGACGATTCAGGAGAGCAAGTCAACCAAGGCTGATGTGACTGCCATTGCGAGAGCGCAGCAACACTTAACAGAGGAGGAACGAGCGAACCTTCGTGTTGTTCTCGCTAAGTTCGACAAGCTATTCTCCGGCAAGCTTGGCAACTATCCACACAGGAAATTCCGGATTCAGCTGAAACCAGGGGCGAAGCCTTACCATGTCAAACGTCCCTATCCAATCCCTCAAGCAATCGAGAATGTTGTCAAGGCGGAGTTGGAGAAGCAAGTCGAGGAAGGCACATTGGAACGAGTCTACGATACTGATTGGGCGATGCCAGTGTTGGCGATCTCGAAGAAGAACGGGACGATTCGCCTAGTAGACGACTTTCGAGAGCTCAACAAAGTGATTGAGCGGCCTAAGTATTTGCTTCCGAGGATACAGGACATCTTCCGTCGGCGCAAAGGTTATACCTATTTCACCAAGATTGACCTGTCCCAGTGTTTTTACACATACAGTTTGGAGGAAGAGTCAACTTGGTACTGCGTGATTGCGACCCCTTTCGGCAAGTATCGGCGTAAGCGTTTGCCTATGGGTCTCACACCGTCACCTGACTGGGCGCAGGCGACATTGGAGGAAGTTTTGCAACCTGTTCGAGACGATGGAGTTGAAATCTACATCGATGATATCGGTATTTTCTCAGACAATTGGGAGCAACACATGAAGTCTGTTGAGGCTGTCTTGGAATTGTTGCAGGAGAATGGGTATACTGTGAATCCAGCAAAATGTGAGTGGGGAGTGAAGGAAACAGATTGGTTGGGCCATTGGTTGACCCCTCAGGGTCTCAAGCCTTGGCGCAAGAAGATAGAAGGCGTATTGGCTCTGGACAAACCCCGTACACTTCGTCAACTACGAGGTTTTATCGGCATGATCAATTATTACCGGGATTTCTGGCGTCGTCGATCGCACATTCTTGCTCCATTGACTGCCCTTACCAAGGTGGCACCAAAACAATTCCTTCGTCACTGGACTCCTCAATGTGACGCTGCCTTTGATGAGATCAAGTCAGTGATTGCTCAAGATGTTCTCTTGAGGTACCCAGACCCCAACATCCCTTTTGAAATTGAGACCGATGCAAGCGACTACCAACTGGGAGCTGTCATCAAGCAAGAAAACATGCCAGTCGCGTTCTATTCCCGCAAGTTGACGGATGCCCAGCGGAGGTATCCAGCGAGCGACAAGGAAGCTCTTTGTATTACGGCTGTTTTGGAGGAGTTTCGTCCAATTCTCTACGGTGGGCGCATCACTATCTATACAGATCACCAGAATCTCACCCAACGTGATCTAAAGAGCCAACGATTGATGCATTGGAGGTTGCTAATTGAGGAGTTCGCCCCCGACATTATCTACAAGCCGGGCGAACACAACGTTACTGCCGACACTCTATCGCGTCTTCCTCTACGTCCACGCGATCCAGAGGAGAAGCAGGATGGCATTCAACAAGACCATGCTCTTGCTGAAAGCCTGATGTTTTACCCTTCAGATGTTCATGTGTTTCCATTGCGTCTTGATCGATTGGCCCATGCTCAGGAAAGAGATCCAGGGTTGGAAGATCTGCTTCGATTCGACCATTTTGACAGGATCACTCTTCATGGAGTTGACGATGTTGTTGTTCGTTTCCCAGAGATTGGAAACAGAGAAAAATATCAAATGTACGTCCCACCTTCATTGGAACAAGAGACCATTGCATGGTATCATGCCATGACTGGTCATTCAGGACAAGACCGTATGGAGAAGTCAATGCGTCCCTTCTTGTATTTCCCAGACCTACGCAACAAGATCCAAGAATATGTTCGGACTTGCGATGCCTGTCACGGTGCAAGAATGTTGGACAAGGGCAAGGCCATTTGCCTCCTCGTGAGGATGTTCTGATCCATGGGAAGAGTTGCAGTTGACTTGATTGGTCCATGGAAGTCAATGTGTCAACATTGGTGAAGTGAGTTTCTACGCTTTGACTGTATTGATACTGCTACTACATTGACAGAGATGGCGAGGATGGAAGAAAACACTGCGTTCTATACAGCAAAGTTGTTTGCCAACCTTTGGTTGAGTCGTTATCCAAAGCCACTTCGATGTATCCATGATCCTGGAACACAATTTACTGGAGCTGAGTTTCAGGCTGCTCTTGTGCGTGAAGGATTCAAGCTGTCCCAACTACAGTGAAGAATCCCAGGCCAACGCTGTGATCGAGCGTATGCACAAGACAATTGGTGATATGCTACGAACATCTCTTCGAGCAAACATCCTCAGAATGTCCGCAATGCTGTGGAGCTTGTGGATGATTGCCTTGCGGCTTGTGTGAGAGGATTGAGAGTTGCTGTCCACACTACTATGGGAGTGTCGCCTGGCGCGTTGGTATTTAGGCGCGATATGTTATTGCCTTTTCCAATGATCGTTGACTACGAGATGATTCGACAAAGACGTCAGGCTACTATTGATTACAATGCTGCAGTGGCGAATCGCAGGAGAAGGTTTCGCGACTATGAAATGGGAGAGGAAGTCATGTTGATCTTTCCAGATCCAGATACTTGCAAGAAGAGCTGAAGGTCCTTATCCCATTGTCCAAGTTCATGTGAATGGAACTGTCACTGTTGAGCGACCTGGAGGAGTATTGGAGCGTTTCAACATTCGCCGTCTTCGACCTTACCATCGTCGAGTTGAACCGCCCTAGGGGAGAAGCAGAGTGCAGACACCTACCGTAGCTATTTCCTACTACGTTGTCTGCTTCGGGAATTGCACACTTTGCACGTGTTCATGGTTTCGTATTTATCCGATTCACGTCTCATGCATGTCATGGAATCTACGATTGCCTTTTCTATTCTACACTTTTATCCCCTTGCATGTTGCATGCCGATCTGAACGGCCAGAGTTAGGATTCCCCTTGGTATTGTCTCTGCCTTGTCGGATACCTATCCGAGCTCCGTGAATGGAAAGGAACTCTCATTCACGATACACTTTACACTTTTCATTACAATAGCTCATAAGTTTAGTTTTACGTTACTTGACTACCCGGGCTTACTGCAGAGACTGATTCAACGCATGTTCCACGGTGCTCTCGAGAGCTCTTAGTTGACGTCGGACGCCAACTTCTGTTCATTAAGTTGTTGATACTCGTAAAACGACAAGAACCCAGAGTGATCTTAACCTTGTACAGCGGAATCCGACTATTATATCTATAGCATGTAACTTGCAAATGGTTGATTCCAGATTCCGAGGCAATCTCATTCCAGAAATTGCCGACTCGGACGAACCTAGTGGGAATGTGGCCACTCTACCGGTAGCTATGAACAGCCCACAAAATGGATTCTGCACTTTGATTCATAGTTAGTACCAGTAATGTACTACCGGTAGTACTGTACGTGCTTGTGCCACTCCAAACAAACAACTACCGTAGAAGTTGTTTTGCTCCAATTTCTCAAGGTTCTCATAGCACTTCTTGTGTACTTTCTTCTATCGGCACATTTGCTTCTTACACTCCTGGTCGAGAAAGTGATGACCATTCATACCGAGTCAGGTGTTTCCATTTTCTTTCGTGCTTTTAGAGGTAATAACAGTGACTGTTCCAAATGATTGAGACGTAGCAGTTCACTGTGGTCAACATCTATGTTCTAGAGAGGTAAAAATAAGGTGATAGATACCCTAGTTGCTGTTCTACAACTACGATATTATCATCTTGCCCCATCACCATGATGTGGGACCAGTTGCACAACAACTGGCCAAGACGATACGTTGTGAGTGAGGTTCATTTCGTTTGTACGTACCTGTCCACACCAGTTGTTGGATGGATGACCGACCCAAGAACGAATGAAGCTGTGCAAGACAGCTTCGTCACACAGCGAAAAGGTGAAAGCCGAGAGCGAACACGAGTGGACATAGGAAAGCCATGTCCTAGTGACGCTGAGACTTATCTTGCACATGAACGATGTTGAGGTGCACCGGTCGTCCCAGGACCAACGAAGAAAAGCCCCGAAGGCAAGTCACGGAGGTCCGCCGCCACTTCTCACGTTTCTTCCGTAGTCATCGTAGTAAAAGTGAGTGGACTCGGTGAATACGAGTGGTTCACTGTTGAAGTTGGTGGGCACATGATCCACTTATGAAAGGCATATAGTTCTGTTTCCCTAGTCCAACGTTCGTGAATGGTGCAATGGTGCACCAAAAGCAAAATGATCTGGCGAAACGTGGAGAGTTTCGGGTAGCATCATCTCCCATTGACTACTACAACAACAACAACAGCAACAAAAGGAACTACAGAAAGCACCGTCGCCGTCGTAGCAAGATGACGAATTCTCGGTTAGACGAAGCAGCAACGTTGCCCCCTCGGGTGCCTCTCTCTTCTCAGGAATCTGGAAGGAATTCCTCATTCTCCTCGCCTCGGGCGTTGGAAGAAGTCGCAGGATCTTGTAGCAGAGTTTCCGTTCGGTCGATTATTAGTAAATTGGGGGAAAAGTTGGATGTGGGATCAGAGATTTCCACGCCTCCTTTCGGGACAAAGCGAATCTTTCGCATGGGGGACAATGACAGCTTGAGCTGTCTGGATCTGAGGAATGATCGTAGCCTTCCTGGTGTCAGTCCAACGGTAGCAGATTCGTACTCTTCCATGTCTGACACGTCTTGGATCTTCGATTCTTCCTTGGGCTCACTGTCAGTCTCTAAACCAAGAGAATCCTTGACATCTCCCAGTGACTGTAAACGAAATTCCCGTACTTACAGTTATTACAGTCCTCAGCAGACCCAATCCGCCGACTTGCCTCCTGCATTCAGGGCCTCCTTGAGTGCAGGGAGACCAACTCAGAGTAGACCATGGAAGTCAAAGTCACATCAATTCAAGCCATCTCCTTTACTCAGACATTGGCCTCCAGTCAGCAAGACACACGACGTTCCCTTTGAACTCCTTTCCACCAGCCTTAGTACGATACGATCCATGTCCTGCGTACGATCCAAGATTCCATCCTTTGAACTTCGCAAACTATCCTCTTCTGATATCCGAGAGACCATTGCTCCACGTCCTTCTTATCAACGGTCTTCGAGCACACCCAAGTTTTTGGAAGAATCCCTTCCCATCAAAGAGAATGGAATCTTGCTCAACTGTCCGAATTCCACAACGAATGAGAGCAGCAGACCTCACATGAAGCGAAAGGCTAGCTTGAAGGTTCGGTGGAAGGGACCTGAGATTTTCTACATTCCTGCCAACGGCGATAGTTGGGACGATGAAGTAGACTATGAAGGCTCCGAAGATCGATTCCGCTCCAGTATCCCTAGAGATATGAGTATGAATCCTCTTCTCCCGGATCGATTCGGTACGCGCGATTTGGACTCACTCCCCATGTTGCCACCGCGTCCAAGACGAGGCTCCACAAGTTCTGACGAAGAGATTTCTCTGGGAAGTATTGGGGAAGATGGATTCAAAGATACTCCATCCTTTGTTCCATTGGAGCCTCCTGCCGTCTGGATTGCTGTATATGAGCCTTCAGAAGGAACGGAGGAATTGGAGTGGCGAGTCAAGCGAGTGTGGCAGGATGCGACTCTGGATGCTTTGGAGAACGAGGTTGTGGTGGATGCAAAGAGTTTGGTGGAGACTGTAAACTTCCTTTCCCATCCTACACTAGACGATGGCAACCACAAGAAGCGGTGTACGGATTGCTGGGAACTTCAAAAGGTTTATGATGTGGGAGGCTTCATTGAGTATTGCTGTCCTGAGAAGCTGATTGGGGAAGTCAGCCTTTTGGACGAAGCCATCGCCATGGCAAAGGAAAGAGCTCCTACCATGTCTACCACATTGTCACCCCTGGAAAGGATGCGACGGAAGAAGGCGACTCTCCCACTTCCACCGCCTCCAATTGTGCAGGTGTCAGCATTGGAAGATGAAGAAGAAATGGATCACGCCGAGCTGCAATCTACAGGAAAGGCGACTCCGTCCAACGACGACTCTGACAGCACACCGAATGCATCCAATGTGGACCAACTAAATGGGACTGTACCAGTTCCAAGCGATGACAATTTCGAAGCCTCAAATCTGGTAGAGGTTGACGACGAACCTGAGCCGGTGGATGGTACTGTCAATGGGGATGATCATGACACTACCGGTAGAATTGAGGCTACAAGTACAGGTCTACTGGAGGGTGAGGATCGTGAGGGGATTCAGGGGGAGAATCCTTCTCTCAAGGATGAGTCAGGCATTCCAGCATCAGGGATGCCATCTACCGATGACACTATTGATACGGGGGTGACAAACAAGGGAGAAACGGACGGGGATACAACAAAGGCGAAGCGAGGAAAGAAAGAGAAGAAGAAACGGAAAAACAAGAAGAGGGAGATGGGATCCATTGCCAGCCTGTTGTCTCCCCCTCCTGTCATTACTTTCCACTTTGTAGAGTAATACAACGGATGTGTATAGCATGTATGATTCTCTGATACGAAGGTTCGTTATTCTAGTTAGGGTATCCTCAGTCCTAAATAGGCCGCAATGCCAAAAGAGTTCTCGCAGATATTGGGCCGGCTCGCTTTGTGGACGGTTCTTTTTGGCGGATATATTGGGAATATTCCTACAGCGAAACCACAACCGTCGTCGACAATCACGCAAAGCCCCTGTAGGGCACATGTATAGAACCCTCGTGGCGTCTACATCTTGCCAGAACCGTTGCCTGCATGCACTCTTTCAAGTGAGGTCACTTTGCATATCACTCAGAACAACAACAGCCTGCACCACCATCATCATCGACAACCAAAAGCCTTCTTTGCTTCTTTGCCATGGCGAAAATGGAGCTTACCAACTACAATGATAGCACTAGCAGCAACATCTCAGATGCTTTACATTCCTACTTTTCTCAATTTTCCGAGGAGGGTGAATCGACCAGTGAAAGGTTAACTCTCGTAGTCGACAATGCGCGAATTCCCTTGTCCGACGAAATGGCGTCACGATGTAACGCTGAAATGTCGTTTTCTCGCAGTATGTCTGCCATCTCTTCTGTATCATTCCCTCCTGCGTTCGTCAAAGAGACGACAAGATGGAAGTCAACGCATGGAAATGGACAAAAGTCAGATCTCTGTCTTGTCGCGCCCAGGAGATCTCGAGATGACATGTATTTGAGCCGGGGAGGAACAGGGAGCGAAATTATAGCAGAGTTCAACTCGACAATACTGGGAGAAATACCATCTGAAGGAAAGTCATGCTCACTGTCTTCAGCAGAGAGCTCAGGGACAGAGAAATGGTTGAATGAATTGCCTATTGGGTGACTTGTGAGGGGGGATGGGGAGCTCCCAAAAAGGGACTGAATACGTGTAGATGTACAAAAACTGTTGCTTTCATTTCTTGTATGTTTGCAACCATATAGATCAATCATGATATCCATTCAATGTTCAAGACTACTCAGTGTCATAGTTCTATTGTTTGCGATAGAAGAAGCACTTGCAGGATCTTGTCCCAGCTGCTTCGAAGTCTAGTTTGATTTGAATAGGCGGTACAGTTCAAATTCCTTCGGGGTTACGTCAACATTCACTTCTACATATATGTTACATGTTTGTATGTTCAAGGTTCAATAAGAGCCTCACTCTCATCTTCACTGCTTTCCGAGGGCTTGCTGGCCCATCGGCTCATGTATTGCTGCCTAGTCTTGTTCTGGATCTCAACGAAGGCACTGGCATCCGATTCGTCATCAAGATCGCAGTCTTCTTTGCCCAAAAGGGGACCTTGGCTTGCCCACCTGGAAACGTATTGCAATCGTCGCTTGTCCCGGTACTTCCTGTCTTCTGAATCATGAGAATCAGAAGCTAGGATTTGTGAATCCGTCTTCTCGATTTCCAACTTCTCAAAATCTTCGTCATCATCATCTTGAGGCTTTCTCGTCCATCGTTCAGCGATGCTCATTCGGTTGCTCTTCCTGGGTTGACGCTCAATGACTTCTTCTTCCATTGACTCGGATTCTTCCAAAGTGGATGAAAGAGCCGAATAGGTGGGAGACAAAGTAGGACCCGCCGACTTCGGAGAGATTGAGTCTCTTGAAAGAGAACGCTTTTGCATTGCCAACGCCAATTCTGACAAAGCAGCATGAGGATCCTGGCTCTCATTCAATTGACGTCTTTCTTGAATTGCGCTAAGAATATTCTTGCGGGGTGAACCCTTTACGGGTGATGGCATCTTTTGACTCTCAGCCTCATAGATGGCCTTCATCCTGCTGTCTGGGCGATCGTATGTTACTCCATTGACGAAGTCTTGCTTTTGCTTGTCTCCAGCTACCTTGAGCATTTCGTTTACCATGAGCACAAGAGACTTCTTCTCAACATGTGACTTCTTTTTGGGTTTCGATTCACTAGGGGCATTGGAGACGGCATCTTGAGATTTCTTGTCAGCATTTGCCTTCCTCTTAGCTTCGAGCTTCTGTTGGTGGTCATACTTTTTGACGGCTCTATCCAAGTTGGAAGAGAATTCAGAAAGGATTCCAAGGAGGGATGGAGCCATTCGTTCACCTCCACTCTCACAGAAGAACTCGGCAAGTTCTGTACAAGCCTGTACCGCCTGATCACGCTTCGCCTCCAGTTCTGGGTAGACAAGGTTGGCCTCAACAAGGAAGCTCTCGATACGAGCAATTGCTCCGGCAAGGTTGTACCCAGGTTCTTGAGAAGCTTCAATGTTTTGAATTTGAGCATGCACAGTGGATTGTGCACTCTCCTGGTTGTCCGTGGTTCCACCAATTACGGAGTTGATGAACTTCGAGCGTTTGGCAAATAGCTCTTCGTGCATGTTGGAAACACATGTTCGGACTCCGTCCTCACTGGTCTCTTTGGTCACACTGCCTGCACTACCGGTGAAACTTCTTGACTCCGAAATGCATTTCACGGCACGGGATGGCTTTCCTTGCTCCTTGCGCAAAGAATCAAGTTCCTTTTGACACTTTTTCATAGCAACACCGAGCATCTTCACGTCGGAATGTAGCTCACCGAATTGAATTCGGCTAGCCTCGTAGCAGTCTGGGAAGTCGTCTCCCAACATCAAAGCTTGTCGCCGTCCACTTGTATTGAACATCATGACGACCAAATCCAAAGCCGTTGTCTTCTTGTCACTTCCCTTCGTTTGAGCAAGGCGTGGCAAGAAGTCAAGCTTGAACCCAGCAGCCTCTTGACCACGTCCATTGTTCATGCGGTTTCCAATCTGGCGCACCATTTCCAACACATCAGGAAGCTTGTCGCTGGACATAACTTGGTTACACACATTGGCCAACTTCTCGAAAGTCTCTCCCAAGGCAATTGCCTCGTTTCTGAAGGATTCCATGGTTCGGAGGACATTGATTTTGTCTTCAACTCGTTTGATATGGATGATTTGGCGGAACCACTTTTCGGCAGGAACCAAACGGTCTTGCTCACCGTTGTAGCTCTTGATAACCTTGATTTCAGCGCTGGCTGGGAGTAGGTCCTTCATGAAGAGGGCACGGTCGCCCTTTACCTTTTCATAAGGATCGATAAACTCAATAATGTTGGACAACTCATCATGGCCGAATTCATTGAATGCCTTGAGTGTAATAGCAACATTGTTCGCTCGGCTCAAATCAATCAGCTTTGCCATGACTTTTCCTTCACCGGTGCTCTTCGTTGTCATTCGGGAACTCTCATCCTCATCAGGCTTCTTTTGGAATTGTTCGACATGGCTTGACAAGTCATCGTCATCGATCAGAAATGCACTGTCGAATGTCGACTTTGACCAGACACTATTCTTCAACTGGGCACTGGAAACTAGTGGACTCCAATGGAATCCTTGCTTTCCTCGCTTGACAGGTGTCTTTGTGTCACTTTCGACAAGCTTTTCTCCGAGTACAGCAGCGATGATTTTCTTGGAAATTCCTTCGCTGGCCATCTTCTGCCTGATAGCTTCCTTTGGAATGCGTAGAGTCAGCATCTTGCGATAGGACGATGCCATGGACTCTTCCTCGTCCGTCAGAGTAGGGACACCAGCAGGTCCCTTTTTCGTAGCGGCTGGTTTTGCGGCACAAAACTCTTCACCTACGACGGCTGCGATGATGGCGTCCGAGACTTCCTCCTTTTTCATCTTGTGGGCAACAGCTTCCTTGGGAATCATCATCTTCAACATCTTGCGGTATGGTTGTGCCACTTTTTCTTCATCGGAAGTTAGAGTTCGGGATGTGGAAGCAGGTTTGGGGACAGGTTCTGGAGGCTTGAAAGGCTCAACTTCTTCTCCCAACACAGCGTCCATCAGTTTCTGAGGGATGGCATCCTTGGTCATTTTATGACGGACAGCATCTGATGGGATGCCCATCTTCAACATCTTCTCATACGAAGCCACAACCTTCTTTTCATCTTCAGTCAGGGGGATATCTCCTGCGGCAGCTTCAATACCAAGGACGAAGTCAACAACCTTTTGGTCGACTTGATCCTTCTCCATCTTGTGACGAACAGCCTCCTTGGGGATTCGCAGCTTCAACATCTTCTGGTACGATTCAGCCAATCGCATCTCTTCGCTTGATAAAGCCGAGCCTGGTCCAGAAACTTCGGAAAGAGGGCTCGATGGACCAGCTCCAGCGTTCACCACACTCATAGGCTTTGCTCCGGCTTCTGCCGTATTTACCAGCAAATTATGGGGAGCCATACCAGCCATACCAAGAGACAAAACAGGTTGGCAATTTTCGTTCTGGCGTTTGATCTCGCGGAACTCTTCAAGCACTCGTTGTTCTTCCTCATTGAGTTGCTCGAAGTAGAGGGAGTCATCAGTCTCAGAAGCCTCCTCGACCTCTTCAGGCTCGGAGTTGTTGGTTAGTTCATGAAGAGCATTGGCGAACTTCATGCATTGTTCAGAGGTAGAGAAGGCAATGTCCTTGTTTTCGTCTCCCGAGTTGAGGAGCAATTTCACCTTGAATGCAGACAAGTCCAACATGGCAGATGTAACCTCGTCGAGCTCATGTCGCCACATGACTCGGGCCTTGGTGTCTCCGGGCTTGGTTGTAATCTTGGCGATTCCCTTGGAACTGAGAAGAATCTTGACAGGGTCAGAGTTGGGCTCTGGAGCGAGCGAGACAAGAACCGTGCCGTCGTTAGACGCCTTCGTGTCGGCTTGGCTGCTGGCGTCGGTGGCCCGGGGGGTTTCAGCTGGGACATTGGTCAAATCGATTGGCTCTGTTTCATTCGATTTCTCAGTCAAGTCGATAGGGTTACTTTCCGTAGCAGGGATATCAGCTAGGTCAATGATCTCAATCACCTCAGGTTCGTCTGGTTTCGGAGTTTTGGGTTTGGGGGTAGTAGCAGACTTTTCTGCCGTAGGCTTCCTCTTCGATACCAAAATGCGCCTGAAATCACCTGTATCTTCTTCGGCATCGACAACTTCCACTTCCTTGACTGAAGCCACGCTCGATTCCGGTGCAGCGGTCGACTTCACAGATCGCAATTTGACCTTGGCCCAAGATGCAGGGATGCTGGATCCCGTCGCCTCGGACTTGCCAACATCTGTAACGGATCGAAGCTTCATACCTGTCCAAGGCATGGCATCGTCACCAGTAGAGCTAGGAGTAGGCTGAACTGGTTTGAGACTGGAAGGATTTGGTCGAATGGTTGCGGGCTTGCTGTTGAAGGAGTGGAAAGGAGGGTTCAATGGCTTGTTGTCCGTAACATGCTTCACCTGAGGAACAACGGCCTTGGTCTCCTTCATGGGAACAGGCTTCAATTGCTGTCCTCCCATGCTCTTTCTCACATATTGACCAAGGGTGACTTCAAACTCATCCGTTGCAGGAGTAGAGTTGATGCTATCAGCTGAAGGAGCAGAGAAAAGGGCACCGCCGTTCTCTTTGTCAGAATCTTCAGCACTCACAGTCGAGTCGGAAGAGCTCACCATGGATTTGGTAGGCTTCAGCATATGTTGGCCAAACGTCGGAGAAGGAGTAGGAGAAGGTGTTGGTACTTCCTTGACGGCCTTATCATTGGCAAGTTGTGCCCCGGACACACATTCAACAGTGAAGTTTTGTTTCAAGTAGTTGCTAATGTCTGTCACAGTTTCCTTGGTGTTGGTGTCAAATTGTTGCGAACTGGGAGGGCCCAAAGACGTGCGGGGGAAGGGGGCTCCTTGGAAGAGTTCGTTGAAGCTCTTCCAGAGTTGAGAATGGGAACCAGCAACTTCAGCTTGCAACGTTGCGAGGAAGGCATCATAGCCATCATCTTCCGGCACCGGTTCTTCCACTTGTACCTCAATTTCATTGTCATTCAACATACTTGGGCGAGAAACGATACTAGGGCAAAGATTCAAAGTCTTGTTTTCCTTGATAACAGGCAAAGCTTCCTCAAACTTGTCGTGAGATGATTCAGAGCAAGTGGATGTTGTGCTGACAGTTTCAACCTCGACTGGTTGCTTCCTGGGAACAGGAGCTTCCTTTGCAGAAGACTTGGAAATTACGCTGGACTTTTCAGCGTCTCGTTCGACCGTAGGAGCGCTTAGAGTATCGCTGGTATGCGATTCCGCCTCGTCATCGGCATGAGAGCCATCCGTTCCAGACGAAAAGAGTCGGGGGGATCGCAATCCCTTTCCAAGCTTCCTTGCAAACTTGGGACTGCGGCGGGTCTTAGGTGAGGCTGCCGCCATGGGAAGCTTGCTTTCTGCCTTTTCATCTGCAAACGACTCTTGTGGTTTGTTCTTCCTGGGAGAAAGAAGGCGCTTCATTCGGGAAGTGGAGCTTTTCATGACATTGTGCCTCCTGGGGTTGCTGGACATCTTCTTCTTCCTTGTTCGCTCCAAAACTTTGCGCAAAATAGCCTTTTCTTCGGCAGTAGAAGAAGTACCGCTTCCACTCCTGCTAGAATGAGCACTGGAAGTGGCACTGATCGTCGACCTCCGCTGACTCCATGAAAGGCTGCTGCTGGCTTGTGAACTCGTCTGCGAAGCCGCCTCGCTGGCGTTGTCGTCTTGTCCAGAAGACTTCTTGGAATCCTTTCCAGAGTATGCAGATTGCATCAAAGTTCGGAGGAAGGTACGTTGGTGATCATCTGCAGATCGAGTCTTCTTGGATAGGTTGAGACCAAACGATGTACGACGACCTCGTGGCTTTTCCTTGGGTTGAGGAGGGGCCATGCCGGTATCTTTCCTTTTCTCCGCCATGGTAGCTAGTAGACGCTTCTTCAATTCTGCCTTTCGCATTTGCTCCTTTAGGGAAGCATGAGAAGAAGATTCGGAGGCTGCTGCATTTCCCGAGTTGTGAACATCGTGGCTGCTCGTCTTGGTAAGCGCTTCCGTCAATGCCGTGGATGATTCTTCCAACTTGTTGTTGTAGGTGGAAGTCGATCTCGCGGCCGAGGATGCCGAGGTTTCGGATTTGGAGTCGTGAAAGCTAGCACCGGTGTCATCATACAACTTTTTGGCTTCGCCTTCTAGCCCCTGACTATAAAACTGATGCTGACGGTTGTTGTTGGAAACGGCCGAATGGGTAGAAGAGGAAGCGTCCGACGCAGCCGACGACCCCCAAGAGGTACTAGGCGCAGTGGTAGTTGGAGCCTCTCCCAAATCTTGATAAGGTTTGGACACGGCAGGCTGTTGCTTGCTGGGAACCGCAGGTTTGGGCAACACTTTGATGCTGGGGTTGTCGAGTCGGCTCCGGCGCTGCTGCAGAAGCTGAAGTTGCCGTCCACTGAGTTGAATTTTGTCTGCCGCGCTCCCTAGGGAGACGTGGGTGTATCTTGAAGACCTTGTTGCCATGGTCCAAATGCAATTGGTATTCTCACTGTACGATTCTACAATGGCAAAACGGGATGGTAGGGTTCACTTGTGTGAAAACAGTCGTCGTTTGGGTGAGCGTTGGTGTGCAGAAAAACATGTGACCGTTTGGCTCGGCTGGCCGTTTGCCAGTTCTCATGGTAAGAAATTGGAATGCACGTATGGAGACAGGAGGACATGCATGTCACAGTCGTGAGCCGACCATGTGTCTCGATCCAAATAAATCGAGCTCGCCGAAGTCGTTGTAGTAGCAAGCCGTGGCTTGGCGGGCTATTTTGTATGTGTATCTGTGACTAATTTGAGTCTCGAAGGGGACCTGGAAGCAGCGCGACAACGAGGTGGAGGGAGGACGGACTGTTGTGGGAGGGTGTACAGTAGCAGATAGATCTAATTTACGATACCCAAAAAGTTCATCCACCGGTTCGCACGATACTCGTACCGAGTTTAGTTTTTGGTTTGTACTACTCGTAGTTGGTCAAGCTACAAGTCCCTGACAAGTAGCAGCACTGTAGAAGAGTTTCATTGTTTGGTTCTGTGGTTGAGAGAGCCGTGACGCACATTCACCATTACAACTCCAGTTCGACGTCGTGTTTCAAGTCCTCATGACCCAAGCATGGACAGTTTTGATTCTCTAAAACGTGAAGCCACCAAGCTTGAGCGCAGCCTTGAGGACAAGGTAGCTCGCTACCAACAGGTACGTCTTGGAAGCTGTGTAGTGTTTGTTGTACTGTTGTACAGTGCCGGTAGTAAGTAGCATTGCGCCATGGAAGCCTCATTCGTATTGATGTTGTTGTAAATATTTTTCGTACGGTATCAGCTCGTGCAATCGATTCCCGACAGCGCCAATGATTTGCTTCTCGCGGAATCCGGCATGCATTCTTCCGGTGACGAAGAAGGTATGCGCCATGATATTCAGCGTACCTTGCAGACACTACAAGATTTGATTGCCACACAGATGCAACCTGCGGCAGATCAGCTGGGAACCCCCAATGCCACACTGCTCATCAAGCGATACCGTGAGATTCTCTTTGATTTGAATGGTGACTTTGAAAAGGCAAGACAAGCACATGTAAGAAAGCAAGAGCGCGCCAAGCTTATGGAGGGAGCTAGAACAGGTGAGGGAGATGTCACCGATCCGGGGATGGAGCATTTGCTCCGAGAGCGCAATCACATTGGAAATTCCTTGAATGCAGCCTCCTCGGTCATTGCGCAAGCGTCCGAAGTTCGTTCCGACCTGAGGAATCAAGGTCTTTCCTTGGGACGAGTTCAGTCCACCATGGGAATGATTACCAATAACATTCCAGGTCTCAACACCTTGGTGGAACGCATCCGTCGCAAACGATCCAAGGATGACATGATTCTTGCCGGAGTCATTGCATCCTGTATTCTCTTTACTTTGTGGTACCTATTTGGTTAAAACAAGATTTCTCATTTCAAAACACATCGTTCGATTCTACTGTAGGAAATAAATATATACTCGTAGTGGCACTTCTTGGCGCTAGATTCCAATTGAGATCGTTGAGCTGCGACTTTTTAGATGCACCCAAAACATCACGTCTACTATTCCTTTCTTTCGATTACCAGTACCAGTATTCGTAGCTTTCCACTAGGCCAACCCCAAAGCCTTCAACCGCTCCGCATTTCGTGCGACACGTTCCGCTCGGGCCTTTTCGTACTCACTCATCTCCAGTTCCTCTTCACTTTCACTCTCTCCTGTCTTGACGGCACGCTTCTTTCGTTGGAGTTCCCTCAAATCCAACACCTCAAAGGGTTGGATACTCGAGTCGCAATAGTAAATGTCGTTGGACAGCAAAACTCCAGAGGAAAAGTCGGCGGTCAAAGGATCCATGGCCGTCAAGTGTCCCGAATTCACCAGGCCACGGAGCACCCAACGAAGGGCTGGAACGACAAAGGGAGCACGGATTTCCCAGGAGAGGTCGTTGGCACTGGCATTTGGCACAACATGTCCCAAGTATGGCGGGAAAGAGCCATTTGTGTACTCGCCGTAGTTCTCACTTGCAAAGTGAGAACCCAACTGCTGGAACAATTGAGCGTAGTGAGTCTCATGAAGTTTTTCGGAGAGAACTTCCACATCAGTCCGGGTGGCGGCGGGGGGCATGTCCTTGGTAGGATCAGAGTCACCGGCATCCTTCAAATAGTATTCAATACTGCCACCAGCCCCATTCTTGCGTGATTTGCTGGATTCATTTCCGCTTGGTATGTGAGCCCGAGTGGATCGCCGAAGACCAGCAGCCTCATTTTCTTGGACAACCTTTTGCAGCGCTAAAAGCTCTGCCATTTCTTGGGCTGTAGAATTGGGTTCAGGGTCTGCCGAGTGATTCTCTTGAGATGCAAAGCGACAGCTCCAGTCCTTGGAGAGAGTAAACGATGAGGCCGTCATGTTGAGTGGAATATTTGCAAACGGCCCACGCAGATTGGTTGGGTCCTTCATGGTGTTTTGAAGCCGGATAGGTTGCTCGATCGTTCGAGCAGCCAACTCCTCCTTGTTCCATGAACCCTGACTGGACCTCTTTCTCTTTCTTGCTTTTTTGCTACCCCCTTCAAAGTCATCATCTTGATCGCTTTCATATTCATACATATCAACGTCAGAATCTTCATCCACATATACGCTGTAATTTCGGCGCGATCGACCCCCTCCAGCACCGGAAGCTGCCTTTTGTTCCGCCGCTTGACTCAAATCAGCGATCTTCTTCAAGGTACTTCGCTTCAGTTGCGCTGCTGCTTGATAGATCCAGTCATCCGGTGGATTGAACAACATGGCATTGTCAAACATTAGCTCGATATCTCGTCTGAAAGGACCATTCAACATGCGAGCGACTGGGCTACTTCCTTTGGTGGAACCAGGGAGAATCGCAGAATACTGACCATTGGCCAGCTTGTCTGTGATGGTCGAGATGTCCATTGGGTTCTTGACAATTTGGGGATATGTAGGAATGTTGAGAGCAACCGGGTCAACTGGAAGCATGAAGGGGCCAGCCTTGTTCTGACGTTTCAAGTATGTAAGGACTGCTTCACATTGCTGGTATGCGTCGGATGACTGATGGTAGTCAAATTGTTCAATAGAATACCACGTCGTCGATTCCCCTACCGGCTGGCAGACGTAAGATGATGTATCAGCACGGACATCCAGTGTAGCCCAAAATGCATCTCCCAAATCCGGCAAAATGAGAATTCGGTTCTCCACATCCTCGTCATCCTCTGGGACCAGGTTGTCGTAACCTACAATCCTTCCATTGATCTCGGTTGCATCTTGGCCGTTGTCCACATCAACTGCCACTAGAGTGACCCTGTCCCCACACGCCCCTGAAAATGGGTTTCCGCCAGTGGCCGTGAGTTTCAATTGCTCTTGCTCAAGTTCTGCAGCCTTGGCACCAGCATGCACTTGTGCTTCAGTCAGAATAAGAACCTCTTGGTGGTCGGTAGTGTCCTCCCCCGGAGCAGGGACAGGAACCGCCTTGAAGCGTGAACGCCGCGCCTTACTGTCTGGTTCTTCCTTTTCCTCGGCTTCAGAATCAATTGCCTCGGCATATTCGACAGTCAAGTACCACCGGCACTGCGATGGGTCAGTCGTCGCACTGAAAGCAGACGTAGGGCGGAAGATTAGCTTTTTCAAAAGGGAATGACCACTTTTCAGCCACTCAATACTGGAAGGATCTTCAAAATCGGCATTGTCCATAGCTTCCATAGACCCAGGGCGCTCATCGGCCGCGGTAGCAATCACGGCAATTGGGATATCTCCCAAATGTTTGGTGACCAAGTATCGCAATTTCAACTCAGTTTTATGAAGCTCGTGAATATAATCCCGAAGTGCGATCTCATCCTCGGTCAATTCCGGGGGTTCTGGAGGTTCCGGAGGTTCCGGAGCATCGGTGACCACTGGGGGCACCGTTAGGAGTGGTCCGCTCAATAGTGCCTCCTGGATAGTTTCGTCGCTCAACTCAGAGATCATTGGCTTTCGAAGCAGTTGATTGCGCTTCCAAATCAGTCTACCCAGGGCGACGCGAGCTCGACGGACTGGATCATTGGAATCATCAGCAACCAACGCTTGAAGCCGGAACAAAGTCTGGAACCTGTTTGTTTTGACCAACCGAACAAGCGCGTCCATCAACTGCTTTTGTGACAATTGCGATTGGTTGCCATAATAAACTCCTTCCGATGCACCTGCTGCAGCACGACGAGCTGTACGTCGTCTGCCACCCCCAGCCTCCTGCTCGTCCAGGCTCTTGGCCAACTTCTCGTCGTCCATGGTACCTGCATCAGGCGCAGCTGCGTTGTTTTCTGAGGAAGCACCAGCCCCTTCGTCAACGTCCGGAGCAATGTTATCGCTGACCCACTTGGTAGCACCGTCATGCCAAGATGGCCAAACCGCATATCCCTCATGGATACTCTTGAAGCGCCACTTGGCCCAAGCTCGTTCCTCTTTGAATTGCTCCTCTTGTAGAGCAAGTTCCTGTCTCCTCTGAACCTGCATGGTGCTCTCCGCATCACCAATCACATCCAAAGTGAACTTGGACCTACCGAATGTTTGAGAGTCGAGCTTTTGAATATCACTGAACTTCTCCTCTGAGATGCACTTCAAAACAACTTTCCCAGGGGGGAAGTTGGGGGTCTCTTGGTCAAGAACCACTTGATCCACCGAAGCCAAAATGTCGGTCGCAAGACCGTTGGCAGCGCTGCGTTTGTTGAATTTGACGCGAACCAGAACATCGCACATGGCTGTTTGTACATCCTCCGACGACAAGGCCTTTGGTTGAGCGAGGTACTCCAAAAAGGAGACGAACGAAGGCTTCAAGTAGGGATTCTCGGAAACGACGGCAGCCTCAATGTCTTCTTCGGCTTCTTCCTCGTCGTCAACTTCCATATCTTCCTCATTGGTATCATCCTCGGCGGAAGAAAGGGTTCCGCGATGCTCCTTTTCGACATCTTCCAACTCTTCATCTTCCTCCTCTTCCATATCGGCATCCTTGCTGGCATAGTCGTCATCGTCATCCTCTGGCTCTGCGTCGTCCTCTTCATCTTCGTTGTCGTCAACAACCTCCTCTGGCGAAGGAGCATCACTAGACTTTGGCGCTCTCGAACGCTTCGATGCTAGTTTGCCTTTCTTTTTCTTGGATGCCTTCTTTTCGAGGACTGGTTCCTCGACTGCTTCTTCCTCCTCGGGGGTTTCCTCTTCTGGAGTAGCTGGCTCCTTCTCTTCCGCCACTTCTTGCAACTTTTCGATCCACCACATGGCAACTCGTCCTCCCTGTTGGACTGGCGTGGGCATTGGGACTGTAGGACCAGTGGGTGCCTTGGGCTGGCGCAAAGATCGACGATTGTTGCTGGTGTTGACAACTGGAGGAGGTGGTTGTTGCGCCTGGAGATACTTCCATGCCCATTGACATCCAGCACGGACCCTATGGGCAAGCGAACTAGCAGTCATTTGCACCTGTTTGTTGGTCGCATCGGGGGCGGTGTCTGTTGCGGTAGGAGCCTTTAAATAGCTTGATGGGTTGGTGGAATAGTACATGGCCGGGTGCTGACTGTTCTTGCCACTCCCCTTGGAGTAATCTTCACCACCCGCATTTTGCGTTTGAAGATTAGTTTGCAGAGCCTCTTCAAATGCAGCATAAATAAAGAGGGTGGATACGATCTCGCTTTTCTCCAATTCTTGTTGTACATGCTGCTGATAGCGTTGAAACAAGTTATCCAAGACAATCTTGTGGTCGCCAACTGGGAGAGTCTCTGCATCCAAGTCCGCTTGTGTCCATTCATCGTGAAGCGACTTGCCCTCACCAGCTTCCCATTGAACAGTATAACGTGGTGGTAAACGACCATCCATTTCCTGCTGTGCCACTACCTTTCCTTCGACTGGCAGGAGGAGACCAGAAGGAAGTACCCGGTTTTGCTCCAAGATTTTCCCAATGCGAGGATCTACGTTGGGATCTGGCGCATTTTCCTCTTTGACTGCATCTTCCGATACAATTTCATCGTTGGAAACTTCTTTGGATGCTGTAGGAGCCTCATCCGTTGCTCCATCCTCCGACTTGACAACAGGAGGTTCGCCTGATGCATCAGTATCACCGTTAGTCTCGGCCGAATCCATCTTTTCGTCATCTTTTGTTTCACCGGACTTGATCTCTTCCGTACCAGAAAGTTCCTTAGAAGGAGGATCCGAAGAAGTGGTCTTTTCCTCTTCTGTTTTGGCCTCACATTTTGCACTTGTCTCTTCGGTTGAATCCTCCGCAGGCTTGGGGTCCGATGCAGCTTCATCCTTGGGTTCTACAGGATCTACTGGCGCAGATTCCTTGTCTGTTTCATCTGTTGGAGTCTCAGAAGTTTGCTTGTCTTCTGAGACTGTTTCCTTGGCTTGGACATCCTCTAGAGCGGGCTCCTGTTGAGCGCTGGTTGAGTCCTCCATGACAGTGTCCCTTCCCTAGACTTTTCCCCTTGTAACTAGAACCCAACAAATGGATATCTCTTTTCACAAGGTGTTTGTATGGCTTTCCCAAAGGCTACAATGAATCTTGCAACAAACGTGGAGTATATTATCTTTGACACCTTTGGAGACGGACCAACGATACCAACCAGGGATTGAGAATAGAGGCACCAACCCTCGTCGTCACACGGTCTCGGTGGCCCAAGAGGTGCGGCCAAGGATGTCCCAGGATTTTCATGTCTGTGAAAAGGATGGTCGGTAACTACACATACATACTCACTGCCTGAATTACAGAAGGAGCGATCGTCTAAGTAACCTTGCGCACCGTTAGGTACTCTTTATCAACTACTTCAGAGATCAAGTTTCTACATATGTCTTTTTAGTGTCTCTTTACGAGTCGCACTATCAAGGTGTTGGGATGTTTGAAATCTTGAACACATTCCTGGATGATGATGATCCCAGCAGCAGAAGAATCATCCTCCTCCCCACTTCGATAGGTCCGTTCTTGTTGCTCACACAACCATGATGACTATGTTTCAATTTTCAAACAATCCTATGCGTAGAACACTGCTGCTACTGATATTGACTGTGGTTGGATTCACAAACACAAATGCTCAACTTCGAGGTCAGGTTTCCCAAGAGTTGCGTCAAAGTGCCACTCATCCCGTTCTGGGATCCAGCATTCAAGGAAAAACCTTGGAGGAACTAGGAGTGCCAAAGTATAGTTTCTCTCGACAACAACAACATCGAACATTGGAGTCGGGATCGATTCAATTCTTTTCGGTAGGTTTACATCGTATTGCATTGGAGTGGGAATGTGGAAGATAAAATCGTGTCTGATGATACGTTTCGTCCTCCTTGCACTATTTTCAGGTTCTCAATGAGTATGGCCCCACGATTTCGAAATTGGGCGAGTCGGCTGGATTCTATGGTTTCATTTTTGATATGGACAGTCTAGATCAAGAGGAACTATCGGCAGCCAATGTGACAGGCGCTCTCAAAGGAACCTGCTCTGTGGTGGCAAGTGACAATCATTTCTGTACTCTAGAGATTCTCAAAGCTACAAGTGATGGGACTGCTGCTGGGACGAACTCTACAACCTTTGGGTCTTTGATTGCTTCCGGTGTTTTGGAGTATGCCGTGCAAGGCTCTGGGAGATTGCTTGTAGAGGCAGCGGGCGATGGATATGGCGATTACACGAGTGGTGTTGTCACAGTGTCATACTTGTCTGTGGGAGAAACCATTTCTATGAAGTTTGAAGCCGATCTTTCGTAAAGGATGTTTGTCAATGGTAGATGAAGAGTTGTCTATCTGTGTGTTGGACCTTGAAGAGTGGCATGGATCATTCCATTCCATTTGTATGGTGGTGATAAAGTACTAGACGCACAAATTCTTTCCATTCTTATCACAGTTGGCAACTTGGTATGTTCGATTGCCAAAATGACCAGCCTACCGTCGGCTACATATTTTTGATTTTAGAGTGCAATCAGACTCGGAAACCCGATGATGTTGTATCATCGTCACACTCGGACTACAGTGCCCTCCTCCTCCTTTGCTTGTTCTCACAAATTGATTATGTGACAACTTCAAAGAATGGAAGATGTCGCATACATGTCGTCTGGCGTTGAATAGGCGTTTTGTCACGTTTTATCTACATGTTTTTTGTCACCTTTGCGCAAGCTACATTTTCAAATCGACTGCCGACATGCGTCCGAGGTTCAAAATGAAGACCCACCAGGTGGTTGGTCTCATCACACCACATTTTCCTCTCTGGTTCTGCTGGTACGAGTACCTGTAACCATCATCAGCCCCAACAAACTATAACACGGGCTCCAGAACAACTCTATTTCACATCCAAGATTCCAAGATGAGGTCATTTAGTACTACCATTGCTCTACTTTCATTGCTTCTATACATTGTACACGCTCAAGTTGTGGAACGGGCATCTACGTCTCCATTTTTCAATGTCCGTGCTCAGGGGGTTTCAGCTGGTGAACAGAGTGCCGCAGTATCCAATCGTCTGCAAGAACGAAAGGCTCTAGCTGTCGAGTCAAGACGAAGGAACCACCGCCAGCTTGAATCCCGATACCGCAAACCAAAGCGAAACACAGCAATTCCCGAGCAAAGGCATTTGGGTGTAGGAGAGGTTGTGACGGGGGCCAAGGCTGGTGTTGCTACCAAGGCAACCACGAACCCAGATGTCGTCACCAAAGCACCCAAAACACGAGTTGTATACACAGGCGACGATGTAGAATCTTCTGTGACTACCACTTTGGAGTTTGTGATGGTAGGTTTTTTGTTGAGATTGTTCCTGGATGGAACTTGCAACTTCTGACGATCAACCGGATTCTTCTTATTCTTCTTATTGCAGGTGCGAGATGAAATTGGAACAGACGCAACGAGTGAGGATGATATTGGAGTTGGTACTGGAATTGGAATGAATGGTAATGTTCATACTTTGACAAACTCCACGTCTGGACTAGGATATGGCAGTGACCCGATTGGATCGTTCAGTGCCTTTTGCACCGTGGTCAGCACGAAAAAGGGGGAGTTGTTGTGTTCATATGAAATTTACATGAACACGGATGGTGAAGATGGAGTTGGTGGTTTGATTGTAACCGGACCCATTATGAGTTTGAACTCGTCGTCTGAGGCCAGATCGATTGTAACGGGGGCCGAATTTGACTATGCCAAATACACTGCAGGCTACTTGGTGACAGTACAAGACACAACAAGACCCATTCTATTTTCCTACTTGACTCTGACCGCTTGAGCATAGAGGCGGCAATCGTTTCACAATTCTACCGTTACCAATTGAACGTCATGAATTCCACCCAATCATATGATCATCTTGTCTGACCGATTCAGTTTTTCCTGTACGTCTACGGAAACCAATACCTAGCTAGACTGTTTTCTTTTATCTTGAGTGTAAACACAATGAAATTCACATTTTAATTGTAGCACATGGTACAGCCAGTTGTGGTGTATTGAGTACGAGCACTGGACAACAGCTGTCAATCACATATACAAAAATGGACGGCGCAAAAGGTCGGCATTTCTACTAACAATGGAACCCAGGAGGATCAACGGTCCCTGGTGGAGTCCAATCTACCAAACCAGAAGGGAGATACTTGTAGTTCTCGCCCATTCCACGAAAGAAACGGCTGGCAAGTAGATCATGGGCGTAGCTGGAAACTTCCGATCCGACAAAAATCGATGCGTTCATAGCAATAAAGTAGTTGAGCATGGCTCCAGACGTACTTGGTCTGGAGGCGTACGATGTCCCATCCAGTGCCTTTGCGCCAAATTCAACCACTGGCACTCTCCCATTCCACATGCCATTCGCTTTTGCTTCGTTCAGAACCCGCAAATTCTCCACGGCGATCCAATTGGTTTTGGAAGGGTCATTTTGCACTATTTGGGCGCCTTGCTCCAATGTTTCGCGATTGACAGGTAAAAATACCGCGGAAACGGGAGGTTCTGGCCATTCGTTGTATACCATTCGAAAAATGTCAGTCAGATTGACCACTTTTTTGTCCCAACACGTTCTTCTTTGTTTCTGCATATCCGGCTCGATGCGAGCATGTAGTGTCATGTATCTGGTCCCTTGACGCAAAGGAGAACGTTCAATATTGTCGTGAATGACATCTTGAAGTGCTGGGTGAGGGCGCATTGCTTGTTGTAGCATAAGCTTTTCAGTGTCCTGTCTATGACCATTGACGGTGAAGGGACCAGTCCCTTTGCCATACCTCACATACATTCCCATGAGCTGGGCTTGCTTTGGAGTAGATGCCGGTTTGTCAGGTTTATTGGTACAATAGCTCTCATCTGCACTACAGAACTCATTTTCAGCGTTTCGGTTCCAGGGTGGAAATTTCTTGGGATTGTATAGCATGTGAATCGACTCGTTGTAACGGACCAACCTGGGCAACTGGGGATAGTAGGAATTCCAATGCGCCACATCCCACAACTTATCAAAGGGAATTTTGTCATTCGTCCCATATGTGTCCTTCATTTGGATACTCTGGAGGAGGATCTGTCCATGTTTCGCCTCGTTGGCAAGAAAGACAATTATGGTGAACGCCATCATTTGGTTTCGGAATCCAGAGTAAAATGCAGCTTCATAATATGCCATGGTTGACACGTTGCTCCAGGGTATTGTCGCATCATATGTGGTCAGTGCAGGGATATTCGAATTATTGTTGTTGTGAAGCGCCATTGGTAGAGCTACACCGTCAGGCAGAGAGGACACATTGGATGGTGTCAATTTGGAAGAGAAAACCTCAGCCCACAGAAACAGAACCGATGCGAATGATAGAAGAAATAGTAGCTTCTTATACGTTGTGGAGGACGATGGTGTCCTTGGGAGATGTAACGATATCTTGTGGCGACGACTTTGTCCAAATCCTCTCATTCTCATGTTGGGGCATGCTGAAGATGCCTCACAAGTCACAACGCACAGCTTTTGTGTTGGAGAATTGACGGAAGCAAAAGGGTATTCATTTACGTACTAAGTATAGTATAATAGTATAGTAGGTAATAAAACAGGAGAGGCAGGTAACGCAGGAGTAAGGGGAAATTGCAATATTTTGTGGAATAGTTATACTAACGGTACTAGTTTATGGTGCTGAATAGTTTTCTACGCAAAACACTAAATAATGGTGTTGAGTGCCAAATAATGGGGTTTTTCGATGGTGATATCATTGCAATTTCCCCTACTACTGGTAGGAGTAAACGAGCCAGACAGACGTTGTTTGCTTTTCCGTGTCAAAATAGATAGCAAGAAGATACTAAGTCACCACCCATTGCTACGGTAGTTGTAGGGTTACACTCCCTGGCTCTACTACTCCACTTTGACGAATCCATAAAGTTTCATATTGAACCACAAGCATGAGGCAAGACCAATGAACCCAGTCATCAAAAAGACAGCGACACTGACCAACCCCATGAATCCAATGTACAATATGGAATCAGCGATGGAGCTGACTTCCATTGCTTGCAAGAACCAAATGGCACAGAACAAGCACCAAATGCCCAAGGATCCACCTGTTCCAAATGATCTCCACCACCACCGGTAGTCTTCATGGTTCAGTTGAGAATAGTTGAAAAGAACAGCAATTTGGGCAACAACAGCAATCAAAATGATGAACACCACAAGCAAAAACCCGAAAACATAGTAGTACATGCCTATCCAGGTGGACGCCAAAATGTACCAATACTCCTCAAAGACAACAGACATGGGAAGGATTCCACCAGCAAAGATACTGAAGCGGGCCTTTATGAACCATGGCTGTGCAGGAATCTCTCGTGGGTCTTCATTAGACGTTTCGACCGGGAATACAACACCAGTCTCTTGTTGTTGGCTGCCAAAGAATGCTCCTGCAAGGACAAGAGGAATAGAGATTGCGAACCACAAGATGATCAGCACAAACATGGTCCAGACAGGAACCGCAGTGGTACTATCATGCACCCAAGCCATCATATCCATTACAAAGAACAGGGAAAAGCAAAGTGCAGGGAATCCAACCGCCGTGCATATTGCAACGGTTTGCCATTCTTTCAAGTTGAAGGCATTGCTCAACCTAGTGGCGATGCGTTCACAAACTGAGTTTCTGCTACTAAACCTGACAGCGACGTCCCCGGCAGATTTCCCCATGTTCTTGACAGAAACATCAGAAGAATATTTATTTCCTGGTGATGTGTCGAAAGCCGTCGTACTGCCGTCCACCACTGTTACCAATGGAACATTGTCACTACTGACGAATGTCTGGTAGAACCTGGTAGCAACATACCCAGCTATCGGGCCCATGACGACATAGAAGAGTAGTTCTGCCATGAGCAAAAATCCACGTCGCGAAGGATTGACGAGACCCAAGGCCGAAAAGACCATGGTCCAAACGCTCATACCAAGAAGCTGTGCTCCGGTTCCACAACATATGCTCAACAGAAATGGCGAATAGGCAGGAGGACGAAAGACGTCGCCCTGTATCAACTTCCATCCCCTTACTTCCACGAGATCCGTATTATCCTCAGTGTTTTCATCTTTCTCAGAGGTAGCGACGTTGTTGTATGTGGCTAAATCTTGACGCAAAGTCCTCACTATGGTAGTGAAAATGGCAGTGGACAGGAGAAGGAAAGTGATGATACTGGTCATAATGACCAACCAGTGAGTTTTGTTGGGGATACTATTTTCCATGGTCAAGTAAATATCCCAACGAGAAGCCCAGGTGAGGTTTAGGTCCTCAATCCAAATGACATCGTAGGTGAACAAGATATAGCCGCCAGCCTCTTGGGGCTCACAACTAGTGTGCTCGGTGACCATTTTGTAGCTGGTATGCTGACGGTTTTCTTGAGGAATAGAGGCGTCGCAACTGGCAATGGGGTTGGTGATGTTAAACCCCCCATCGACCCCTGAGCGATCGAAGTCCTCATCTGTTCGATGCTTGATGCTGAAAGGTTGCACACGAAATCGGACCACTCGGTATTTATTTGTTTGATCTTTGACTGGGTGGTAGGATATGAGCAAGTTGACGTGTTGTACACGTATGCCTTTCCGTCATCATCCGACACATATCCTAGTGAAGGTCCCTCCCAATATACCGTATTGATCGTGTGTCTTCTCTCGGAATAGTAGGCCGAAGGAAGGCCATCTACTATCCAGTTGTTTCGATACTTGTCATCAATGGCTTGGGATAGTTTGTTGTTTCCTGTCTTTCCCAAGTTAACCAAGCAGAGCTGCTGACAGTACGAATCTTCTTTCATATTCAACTCGTAGCTGGAACTTTCAATCCGATCTCCCGACAACAATTGACCCATATTCAAAGCATCGCGAACAGGTCCTCCATCTGGCTGGCAAAAGGGCATCTGATAATACCCAAGTGGGAAAAAAGTCTTCGTAGAAGTCATTGCGTTCACCTTGAGCTCGACCCTAGGGAGAAGATGAATTGTAATGTTTGTAAAAGAAGTACAACGTATGAATGAGATTGGACAATGTTGCAGATATACCTCCTCGATTCGAAGAACAGGCAGACCTGATGTTACGACCCGTAGGCACGTTGAACACACACCAACCAAATTCACGTAATCACCAAGAGAAACTCTCTCGTTTTCTCGGAACAAAGACTGCACGACGGAAACCACCACAACGACAAATATTGTGACTTACTTCTCTCCTTGAGAAAAGGATCGGGGGCTCCTTGATTCCAAATAGAAGCCGTCTGCGGACGACGACTGCAACAAGACTGTTGCCAACAGCAACACGATCCACAAACAAGACGGAGTCCGTGGTGCTGCTCCTGCTACTACGAACCAAAGTTTCGTCACCATCATGGTGGTGTTGTTTGATTTAAGAAAAGTATGTACTACGCAAAGCAAGTACCGGTAGAGCGATTGTTGCTCACAAACTTTGTTTTTGTTGTTGAGGAAGACGCTGTTGTTGTGCTGGATCTGTAAGAAGAGAGAACGACGACGACCTTGATTGCTGCCTACTGGTACGAGTATCTCCTACCGGTACTGGACGTTTCGACTTCTAACAAAAGTTGCACTAGTACTAACTGTTAGTACTATCGCTAGTACATTCTCGAGTGACTAGCTAATAGTGCCCAGGAAAGTTAAACCGCGTCTGTCTGTCACGGTTTAATGCTACCTCGTACAAAATTCTACGGTAGAACCTACGCACTTCGTACGTTGTGTACCCACAAAGCATCGTACAGACGCCTTGAAATTCCAGTCGTCACAAGCCGTCACAAGCCGAAAGCCGAAATGACAATCAACAAGCACTACTGAGAACCCACCATGATCACCGACTACTGCTTCTCTAACCGAAGCCAGACAAAGGACAAAAAAAGCTACAACTACTAGAACAAAGTCACCGAAGAACACCAAGTCTAATTCACCAGTCTAATTCACCACATGATGCCTGTGCACAGAATGATGCCACATCGCCACAGCGTTGTCATGACAACAATCAACCGATACGACCTCTACAAAAATATTACGAAATGTGATGTGGGTATTCATTCTAATATACTATGAGTGAGGAAAATTTGTAAAGAAGAAGTAACATTTGCTGGGGGTTGAGGAATGGGCTGCAGCCCACATCTTCGTCCTACCAACAATGACGTCCCAACTGGTGGTGAGGCATTGTTTCGCTTCCAATTGGTTTTGTTGTTGGGGGAATGAGGAGCACCATTCCATCGTATGATCGCAGCTTCATTACTACCAGAGTAGTACCACCAATTGCTAAAACCTTCTTGGCCTGTGAGCTGTGAGTAGTAGCATGCCTCATACTACCCTAGTAATATCTGTCTTCGTTGCCTACGAAGTTTATGCTACTGGGAGTACAATGTTATGAGCGTTGTCATCTTCAAGTTGAAAACGATATGGAATGGAAGGTGGAACGAAGTTGTACAAGTAGCATTTTGCTTCGTTTGGAATCGTTACAATTGCATAGCATTGGAAAACAAAAAGTTCGTGTGTGGTTGCTATGCGCAAACCCGTGGATTCCAACGGGACGAGTAGCACAAAGATAGATAGAAGAAGCGATGAATTGAGTGTGAACAAATCTACTTGGTGCTACTACCAGTTCTAACACAATAAAGAGAGCACCAGAGAAATATTATTATTAACATTAATACAATGACATCCTAGAATTCATTTCTAGACCAACCTTGTTCTCTAGTACTATACTACGTTTATTATGGCTTTGTACAAAGTTTTCCTTCTGGAAGTATAATTGTGTTACTCTTTTACTACAAACAGTTTATAGTAGCTATAGAAGAAGTACTGGTAGTACTAGAAATATAGCTTGGTACATGGAACTAGAATTATGAGCATTGTTGTGAGCTGAGAACCGATAACTCCCAATACTACTAGAGGTTGTGGCACCTCTACCGCCTACTAGTACAAACTGTGGCATAGTACTAACACCAACGGTGGTACTAGTACTAGTAGTACTAACGTTAATGTGGTATTTTTATTAGTAGTACTAGTTCGTAGGTGTACTTTAGTCTGTCACTGTCCATGTCTGGTGTCGTCGTAGTCCCAGCACTCGCAATTTACTCATGTTGGACAGCCTTGTGTAGTACTATCGCTAGTACGGTTCGCACCATACCAAGTAGTTCGGAAAGTTAAACCGGCTCGGGTTCGATCTGGTTTAATTTTCCGGAACTATCTGTGGTAGAGGTCGGAAAGCACGAAAATATCGCGGGGTACTACTCGTGATAGTTCGGAAAAATAAACCAGATCTGGTTTAACGCAACAAAATGACTACTTGGACTGTTGATTCTGGTTTAACTTTCCGGAACATCTAATAGTGCCCAGGAAAGTTAAACCGCGTCTGTCTGTCACGGTTTAATGCTACCTCGTACAAAATTCTACGGTAGAACCTACGCACTTCGTACGTTGTGTACCCACAAAGCATCGTACAGACGCCTTGAAATTCCAGTCGTCACAAGCCGTCACAAGCCGAAAGCCGAAATGACAATCAACAAGCACTACTGAACCCACCATGATCACCGACTACTGCTTCTCTAACCGAAGCCAGACAAAGGACAAAAAAAGCTACAACTAGAACAAAGTCACCGAAGAACACCAAGTCTAATTCAAGTCAATGCACCACATGCCCGTGCAAATGATGCCACATCGCCACATCTTTGTCATGACAACAATCAACCGATACGACCTCTACAAAAATATTACGAAATGTGATGTGGGTATTCATTCTAATATACGATGAGTGAGGAAAATTTGTAGAGAAGAAGAAACATTTGCTGGGGGTTGAGGAATGGGCTGCAACCCACATCTTCGTCCTGCCAATGACGTCCCAACTGTTGATGATGCATTGTTTCGCTTCCAATTGGTTTCGTTGTTGCAGGAATGAGGAGCACCATTCCATCATATGATCGTAGCTTCATTACTACCAGAGTAGTACCACCAATTGCTAAAACCTTCTTGGCCTGTGAACCATGAGTAGTAGCATGCCTCATACTACCCTAATAATATCTGTCTACGTTGCCTATGAAGTTTATGCTACTGGGAGTACAATGTTATGAGCGTTGTCATCTTCAAGTTGAAAACGATATGGAATGGAAGGTGGAACGAAGTTGTACAAGTAGCATTTTGCTTCGTTTGGAATCGTTACAATTGCATAGCATTGGAAAACAAAAAGTTCCTGTTTGGTTGCTATGCGTAAACCCGTGGATTCCAACGGGTACGAGTAGCACAAAGCTAGAAGAAGAAGCGATGAATTGAGTGTGAACAAATCTACTTGGTGCTACTACCAGTTCTAACACTATAAAGAGAGCACCAGAGAAATATTTTTACTAACATTAATACAATGACATCCTAGAATTCATTTCTAGACCAACCTTCTCTAGTACTATACTACGTTTATCATCATGGCTTTGTACAAAGTTTTCCTTCTGGAAGTATAATTGTGCTACTCTTATACTACAAGCAGTTTATAGTAGCTATAGAAGAAGTACTGGTAGTACTAGAAATATAGCTTGGTACATGGAACTAGAATAATGAGCATTGTTGTGAGCTGAGAACCGATAACTCCCAATACTATAGATTGTGGCACCTCTACCACCTAGTACAAACTGCGGCATAGTACTAACACCAACGGTGGTACTAGTAGTACTAACGTTAATGTGGTATTTTTATTAGTAGTACTAGTTCGTAGGTGTACTTTAGTCTGTCACTGTCCATCGCTTTCTTGTCGTCGTAGTCCCAGCACTCGCAATTATTCATGTTGACAGCCTTGTGTTGTACTATCGTAGTACGGTTCGCACCATACCAAGTAGTTCGGAAAGTTAAACCAGCCACGTCATCATCTCGTTTAATTTTCCGGAACTATCTGTGGTAGAGGTCTGAAAGCACGACAATATCGCGGGGTACTACTCGTGATAGTTCGGAAAAATAAACCAGATCTGGTTTAACGCAACAAAATGACTACTTGGACTGTTGATTCTGGTTTAACTTTCCGGAACATCTACTACTAGTAGTGAATACCAATACCGTTCCGTCGTACTAGTATCTGCTGGTGGTAAACAACAACAACAGAACCTTAATATTTGGCCATAATATTTTACCTGGTCATCTATTTAACGTTGGAGTTGTTATTATGGCTGAGCATTTTTTCCTCTCTTCTTTACCAACGTTTGTACTAGTACTAGTAGTAAGTTGTTACTCTACGAACGAACAGCAAACTACTGATGGTGGTAGCTTGGAAGAGTCGACTCGGTCAAACACCACAAAACCAACGTCTTCTCTCACCACGCTAATACAACCACCAACAGCATCATGGACCAAGCGAAGTATGGTACCGTAGGTGGAGCTACTACTGGTAGGGAATAAATACCATGTTGTTGTTGTTGATATTATAGCTCACAAATCTTTAGTCATACCGTGTTATCACTAGAGACGAGAGGATAGAAGTATCCTACATCATGCTGGGTGCCGGGAGTAAACATATTGCTCTTGCAATTATTCGTGTTGTACCTGGCACAATAGTGATGTTCACGACTTCATCGCCACTGTTGTCTGGGAACTAGGTAGTACTACTGTACCGGTAGGAAGCTAGAAAGTGCTGGTTGTAGGACCCATCACGAGCCATATCTTCCCGTGTGCCAGCAGGACTGAATTGCACCCCAAGAAATATCATATATTACTACTAGCTAGTAGTACCTAGGAGTGCAGTCTTGCTTAGTCTGTTGTGGGAAATCTGGCGGAGAGTGCTGGGAATACCAAAAACGCAATGCTAAAACCATCCTTTTCTATTTCCCTTTCAGCAGCTTTGGTTGATGGATTCCTTCAAGAGATTCATATTTCGTAGTGCGTCGTCCTTTGTCGCAGGTGCTATTGACGTCAGAGGAGAGTGAACGAGCTCCGAAGTTTAGGTCCGGTAGTATTTGGTACGGAGCCAACAGCGAGGGTTGTTCGAGGTCGGACTTTTGTACAACGTGGCCTCTTCCCTTCGGTTTATTGGTCCAGTGTGCTGCTGCCTGCTGCTGCTACTACAACCACACTCTTCTATCCACCACGAGCAGTAGTACGATAGGGGTTCTGGTTTAGACCCAAGTGTACTTAAGTTCCCAAGATATTATGGAAACAAGCTTCACTTGGGTGACGCGCCTGCAGAAGTCTATTCCACCTGGCAGGGTCAAATGACTAGAAGGGGAAGTTAATTTTCCGTTACTGACACAAATGCGGAGTTGATGCCGGAGATTCAAGCTTGATTTCTCCCAACCAGTGACAATTGTCATAGTTTTGGTCGGCACCATTGGTGATCAGTTGTTCTTCCTGCCCTTTGCGTTGTCGTCGTCGTCAACTTTTTCAACTTTCCTCTTCTTCTAACTCTTCTTTTGAAAACATGTGCAAGGCCCCTGAAAGCCAAAAGCAGGAAGTTCCCGCTCAGGGAACTACTTGGACCAAGTCGCTCCAATCTGCCATGCCCTCTCCTCCACCCGTCAATCGTGTTGATTTTGAACAACTCCGACGAGAACACTTGTACAATCTCCCCAAGTTTTTGGAAGATTGGGTTGTTGAGAACCTTCTTCGTCGCAAGGATGCTCGCAACATGGGAATCTTCTTGGTCGGATTGAATATCCTCAGTATCAGTCTGCCCTTTGCCATTTTTCTGTTCTATTGCGAAGAGAACAAGCTTTTGAAGTCGTGGCAATTGGCTAGCTTGGGAATGACCTACACTGCCTGCCATTTGGCAATGTTTGCCCGCTCTTTCATTCTCAGTTTGCACTACATCACGCATTGCTCTATTTTCAACCTTCAGTACCGATTTTTGGATCATGTGTGGAAGGCTGGTATCTGCAACATGTTCGGCATTCCTTTGGGATTGTATTACCCTCATCACGTGGGAATGCACCATGCCGAAGATAATGTCGCTCCTTTGGATATGAGTTCTACCATGGACTATGACCGTGGGTCCAAGTGGAACCATTTCAAGTACATGTTCCGATTTGTCTCCATTGGAAGTTTTGAACTTCCTTACAGATTGTTCGGCATGGGAAAGTATTCTCTCATGGTACAGGCAATGTGTGGCTGTACAACGTACTACTCTGGAATGTTCTACTTGACCAGGCGATTCCCTGTCGCTTCCATTTTTGTTTGCTGGCTACCTTGGGCCATCTGCCAATTCGGCTTGATGCGAGGAAATTTCAAGGAGCACATTTTTGTGGACCCTGATGACTACGGAAACAACTACAAGAGTGCTTTCACTTGCATCAACGCTCCTTCGAATGCTCTTACCTTTAACACTGGATACCACATCGAGCACCACGAGGAGCCCGGTTTGCCTTGGTACCAGTTGCCCGAATTGTTTTTGAAGAATATTGAGAAGCACGCCGCCAATGATTCTTTGGTTTTCAGTGGAATTGGATCTATGGAAGTCGGTACTCTTGCTCTGAATGGACAATTTGACGTCCTCGCTGACCATTATTTGAATGTTGGTCAACCCAAGCGAACTCGCGAAGAACTTATCGCAGAATTCAAGCGTCGCATGGTGCCCATTCACCTCAACCGCGATGGAACTGTTAAGAAGCGAACAGAGTAAATGGAAAGTGCGGAAATGCATTTTACTGGTGGTTGGGATCTTTATTATTGCTCAGAAGCCTTGCTGGAAGAGTGGGGTATTTTCGTGGTCGAGAGGAACAATTGCCGATTTTTTCTGAACTGACACGATGGATTAAGCACTGCTTTTGTAGAAAGCTATTAGAAGAAACTTGTTGAAACGTGACATGATTTTACTGTAGAACGCGGTAGCTGAATTTGTAGATGCATTCGATACAATGTCCTTGGTTTGACACCATGGTGGTAGTGGCTGGTTGTAATCTTGCAAGGAGTATGACTGCGGTTGCTTCTGGCTATTTCGTGCGCACGTACTGTACTTCGTGCGTTTGTTCTGTTCTGTGCAATCACGGATACCAGTCACGTTGCAGTCGACCATTGATGAGAGTGGCTTTCTCGTTTCTCGTTGGTCTCCTTCAAATCCAACGTTTACCATGGCGTCCCATCAACCCCATTTATTCCATTCACTCCGGACAGCACTTGGAGTACTCTACAACATTCCAACCTCATCGGACCAACATGATCCAAAACCAACTTCCGCGCAAGCTCATGAATTTCTCATGCAATTCCAATCTCGCAACGTGAGGCGAAAGCTCCAATCTTTGGCCCAGCGTCAACAGGATACGCGAGAAGGAGCATCCAACCCACAGCTTGACGTGTGTCCTACAATAGAGCCAGAAGATCTTGGTTCTTCTTGGTTCGCTTGTCTCTCTCTCTTGTTTTCTCTCGTCCAAGAAGGGATCCCCACACACGCCACTGTTCACTACGCCGAAGGTTTGTTTGCAGCACAAACTCTCGTTCATAGACTGCGAAGGGTCAAGACAGAAGAAGCCATTGATTTGGAGTTCGAACCACCTATTCATGGCCTTCCTCCTCACGCAAATCAACTCTACGACACCTATTGCACCTGGATGGAGCGCCTCAGTCCCTCCGTTCGTACCATGCTCCAACAATATACACCTAGTTCCACCGACGAAGAACGCGTCAAGGGGGAACTCACCATGATTACTCTTATGAATATTATGCTTCGCTTGACATGTTTGCATTTGTCGGATATATCTCGGATTCGGCCCCTCTTGGCAACGCTGGCATCGGCTCTCTCTGTCACAGCTGCCCGACCCCGCTTCACCTCCAACTCCATCCCTCACCCAGCATCCAACACACAACCCATTGTTACTATGATCCTTCATACATTAAATATGGTCAGATCAACCATGGAAGCGTCTACGCCTTCCAATCACTTGGCTGCTGCTCATCAGTATGTATTCTATATCTGCATGACGGTTGTTCCAGATGCCATTTTAGCTGGAAGCGGCAGTGGCGATGGAGCACATGGGAAAATGTCCATGGATCCTCGTTGTTACACAGCCATGACCACAGAAGTACGTACACAAGGCATCACACAGGTGTGGGAAGCTATGAATGACATGCCGCCACCCCAGGAAGAACAGTTGGTTTTGTTCCTTCTTATGTGCGAGGAATGGGCCAAGTATGCCCCATTGCCCCTGGAGTTTGTGCAGCGAAGTATTGTCTTGGTAGAACAGGTATTCTCTGCTGCAGCTGCTCACCCATCATCATATGATACAAACTCTGCTGTCTTGGCGGCCTTGAGATACTGGACAGCGATCATGGAAGGAGGTTCCTGGACAGTGGAAGAGGTGCTGTCTTCTTCTCTCCTCCAGAGGGGAGGTTCGTCCCAGCAACCGAACAAAAAGAAGCAATCCAGTAAATCGAAAAAGCGACAAAAGGAAGTTCTCGACGAAAGAACCACTGCCAACCAGCTTGTGTTGGCAGAGAACGAAGTTCGTCACCGAGGCGAGGTTGCCATGGCGGCAACCAAGGCGTCTTGGGCATCTTTTCGAACATTACTGTCCCAGGAACTAGCAAGGATATCTGATATAGATGACGAAGTTCCAGGAGATGGCCCCGTAGGTGCCATCACAGCCTGTGCCAATGCTTGTTTGACATTCATTGTGAAGGATTCTTGGCATTCACAGGAAACACTGGAGCTGTTTGTGTCCATTGCACATGGGATTCAAGACATTTGTCGAAGCCCATCGCGCATGGTTCGAGGTTTTGCTGCCGAAACTCTATACAAACTACACGAAACACTATTGGAGGTCCTTCATGGCAATCCGGGAAACTTCAATGCAGATTTGGAATCTGTGATTGTTGAGCATTTCTTCCAGTGCTGCATGAATTTGGCCCAACGATGCTCCTACCCCCCTGACTACTTTCGCGATTTGAGTGTCAACAATGACGAAGACTTGGAAAGTGAACGAAACGATGTCCGAGATGTTCTACGCACAATAGCAGGCACTACCAGCAGCGAAGGGAAAGCATTACCATCTGTCATAGCGCATAGAGTTAGCTCGACAGTCTTGCATCGCCTACTGGTCGCGTGCTCAGAGTCTATCCTTGCCGAGTCACCAGATGCAGTGTTGTACCCGGAGAGTGCAATTCATGCCTTCTCGGCACTAGCACGACCACTTATTGCTGCTTCTCGATCGTATGTTCACAATCCGAATGATGCACAAGCAGAAACTCTGACTCTTGCTCTCAAAGTCGTCGCGAGGTCCGGAGAAATACTGACCAAAGCGTTTGGTATGATTTCGCTGAACGAAACCCTTCCAATGTCCCGGCTTTACAATCTTTCGGTGGCGTCTTTGTCAACAATGCTGGCGGCTCTGTGCACGGTTGATTCGTTCAAAGCAATGGTTTCCAATGTGATGGCAGTGTCTATTCAAGCAGCCGTGACTTCTCTCTACTATGTTCCAGAATTGGCAGCACCATCTACTCTTAGGAGTACCAGGTACGACATCCGTGGCGCCATGAGGACACCTGGAGGAGAAGACCATGCAGGTTGCTTATCTTTGATGAGACTTGCTACAGAAAGCAATGACTTGGCGCATGTTTTCGTAGGTACAAAGCCAGGAATAGCGCTGGAACTATGCAAACTTTACACAGAGTTGAAACACATGGAGGTCAACCGTGGTCGTGGTATTCTCCACGGAAAAGGGGTTTTGCCGAAGTCGAGACGAATTCTTCTGGGTGTCATTTGTCACCTCGAACTTGTTACTGGAGGACAGTCAATGGCTTCAGACCAACTTCGAACACTGTTCATGAACTCAGTTGAGGCCATCGTGCGTTCGCATTATGCAGGACATGTGTCAATCGATTCGATCTTCGAAGTGACGGAACATGTGTTCGATATGGCTGCCTTTTCTCCCGAAATGATTTACGCATACTTTCAATTTTCCCCGGAAGACACCACTTTGCCAAGTGCAGTTTGTCTTCAATTTATGTATGAGATGGGCAAGCTAGGGTTCAAACAAGAGGTTCAGAATCAACATGAACTCCTCCATGAGTGGAATCGGTTTCGAGCGGCCCTGTTCTGCCTATTCAAGGGCTCTGGAGCACCAGACATCCCAGGAAATGCCTGCCATGCGCTGGTTGACTGGACAAGAGAGGAATGCAATGCAGCGTTGGCCCAGTGTGCTCAGGGGCCAAGATCGTCGAGTTCTGTTTTTTGCGATGAATTGATTTCTGAAGAGGTGGTACCTGCAGGTATTTTCATTCAGGTCATTTTAGAAGTGCTAACAAGGGGGCAAGGAAAGGGTACCCCATTGGTAGCAATGCCAAATTGTATAAACATCCTATCCGAATGCAAAGACACAGTTTTGCAAGCTGTCGGGTCAACTTGTCCGAACCCCTTTGAGAAGGGATCTTTCTGTGACCCGCGACCCACCATTGCTGAAGCATGGATTCTTGTTACGAGTAAGCTGATTGACGGGCAGGAATCACTCCACCACAACCCCGAATTGGCGCGCACGGTTCACCAACTTGTTGTCGAAACTTGCTTGACTTGCGTCGGTGTACTCTTTTATCCATCTTTGGGTAAGACGCAGGAGACCCGGGCCAATGACCCAGGATTCACGGTGGATGGACCGCACATGTTAGTCATGATGGACTTTCTGCCTAAGTATTTCTGCCTAGGACCTTCAATGATCCAGTCGGCGGCACTCGAACTTGTCAAGAGAATTCCAGTTGAGATGAATTCTGTCCGAGAACACACAACCGATCCATGTGCAGTAGGTATCGCAATCATTGCCGCTGCTATTTTCAGAGCTGCTCAAGGCGGTTTGCCACCTTGGGCAGTAGAGAGCGTCCCTGCATTGTTTTCTTCCCTGTATATTGCGATCGATAAAAGTCCCGACAATTTTGCCACAGTGGTAAAAGCAGCTATGACAATCCGGCTGACGGAAGCAAATAGCTTTGGCGGAGTGAAGCCTGGCGAGCTTCTGTCGGGTCGATTTTTTGATTCCATGGGAGCCAAGGCAAAGGGCACCTTCGTGGATCAGGCAGTGGAGATTGCAAGGGCTGACAATCAAGCGTCTTGGAAGAGGTTGAAGGCACTGGTCAAACAAGCTTGTGGGGGGAAGAAGAAGGATACCGACTTTGGACAACGTCCTGGCTTGACCAAATATGATTCCCTCGATCGAGTATAGATGAAAGTCTTGCAATAGCTCAACAGTTAATACAAAATTACTAGACTAGCCAGCAAACTGATTGTTAACAGCCAGAAACCAGAGCGCCCGTTGGCACCAGATGAATTGCCCTGTGATGGGTTGCCGATGACACCACTGGGTTGGGGAGTTGGTGCTGCTGTCGGTGCAACAATTGCAGATTCCCATAGCGTCGTCCCGTCAAGTGCTTTGATTCTGATCACACTATCACAGGTGCTGACCACAAGGATGTAATCACCGGCATCACCAGCAACATCAGAAGACCAAATAGAGGACTCACCATAAGAGGTTACTCGCATAGTGACTAAGGCTCCGTCCACCTGCAATATTGTGTAATACTGGTCAATGGTGGTCTCGCTTTCCCCAGATTCCCAAACCAAAAGGCCAGGGTTGGACGGGCTCCCTTCGTGTAGTTCCAAGTTACCATTGAAATCCTGGTACAAATAGAAGGAGCCCGAAGTGAAAGTTTCTCCTCCATTGAACATGGCTCCAGATTCCATTAGCGTCTCCTCAGCAGAACATGTTGGTGTTTGCGTTGGAGACTCTGTATCGGCAGGGTCAACAGGTGTTGGTGCTGATCCTGTCGATGGTGGGTTTGTTGGTGTTGACACTGCGTCCGTGTAAGAATCCTCCTGCCAGACAGAAACTCCTCCATCTTCTGGCAGGCCATTGTAGAGTGCCACCCCTCCACCGAGTCCCTCGCACTCCACGACGAAAGCAAACACGTCACCAGAATTCACCGTTGCAGTTTTCCAAAGGGCAGTTTTCGTGCCATCTTGCGCCACTCTCCATGTAATGAGGTTGCTATCGCCTTGCAGTTTCGTGTAGTAGGTAGCCCCATCGACAGACTCTGAGATACCATTGTCCCAGTACAGAGTCCGATCTTGCAGTGTTCCTCTCCAAAGTTGCAGTGCACCGAACGTTCTCTGGTATAGAAAAAAGCCATCAAACATCAAAATCTCTCCAGAACTGATTTTGGAGTCACCCTGCAAAAGCACAATGCGGTCACAAGTCGCACCGGAATCATCTAGCTCATAGTACCTGATGTCACTAATGGCCGCGGTCCCTTCGTACACATTGGTATAGAGATCACCCAGAACGAAATAATCTGGATAGGAGGAACCCGCAGGCCACTGATCTGGCCAAGTTTGACTACCATAATCCCAATTCACCTGCTGCAGGTCTCCATTGTAACTACCGTCGTATTCATCAGCATCCACATTGTAGTGCCAAATGGGTTCGTCGTCCACCACGAAGGGACGGTGGAAGCGATACTTTTTGTATCCAACGCGCGCAAAGCGCCCACTGGCTTCCATGGTGTATCCAGAGGAATTTCTCTCAATCGCAAATGTATAGTATTGACCCGTTTGCCAATCATCTGGGGTTGGTAGCTCACCAGCGGACTGGATTCCGCGTGTTGCCAATCGGCCATTGCAGTCGGTGATGAATCTCTGACTGCTTCCTGTGAGACCACCTGAGCTCGGTTTCCATGTGCCTGGCAACCCACTAATCCACATATTCAGCGTGACAAAGGATGCCGATTCGTTGTAGCCATAGTATGTTTGTGTGTTGGCGTTACACACTTGGCCTCCGGCCGAAGTGCCAATTCGATCCGTGTGCTGACTGAAACTATCCATGAGAACCTTGCGACGATAGTGCCAAAAATGGTTGTTTCGTGGAGAAGGGTCGGCAAAGTCAACAATAGTGAGAAAGTGGAAACCATTGTACCCATAGGCTCCGGTACGGACACTTTGCCAATCACAGTAGGGAGCACTGGCGTCTCCACTCCAACCGCGTGAGTTGCTGCCTTCTCCCCAAGGATGTTGTGTTTTGCAGCCATCTGGACTGTATCCATTGATTCGTCCGTCCGGATAGACAATACTTCCATCGCGTAGACCGCCATGATCTAGGTAGAGGAGCTTGTATTCGATTCGGTACGAGGCTGGCAGAGGATTGGTGTTTCGGAGAATCGCACCTCCTGTGTGGTAAGGGGTATGAATGCGCAGAACATTGCGATCACCAATCGTGTCCAATTCGAACGACGGGGCCGTGGTGAAATTCCCATTTTTGGTGGAATCTCGAAGAGACATGGACGCTGTGAGCCAGCCATCTTGACCAATGGTGAACTCTTTTCGGTATGTATCGAAGGATTCAAGGGCTTCTGTGAAAGCTGGTCCATAATCATTCTTGTAGAAATCTCCTGCATCATCCATAATGGTATCAAATGGTTCTTCGTAGGTCTCCAAGTTCCATGATGCGGCTGCTTCGTTAGCCAAGCCATCGGAGAAATCTTCCTCGTAGACAAGTTTCCATAGTTGTTCTTGTGCCAGGGATGAGACACAGAACAATGACACCATTGTCCAAACCATTGGAGTCAGATTCATCACGGTCCTCATCATGGCACAACTGGTGTAGCAGCTACTTTCGCCACTACTCGCGCAGTACCGCTGTTTTATGCTCAAAAGTAGATTTTGATGTTTGTGCAAAACAGAAGCGCAATGCACACCAACAAAATAAAATAAAACTAATAGACTCCAGAAGAGTCCACAGCAGGCGTCACATCACATAAATTTGGTACGAATGAGTTGCCAATGGAACTATGTAAGTCCCATTGTACTGGAGTCATCCAAGTCGATTGTGGGACTGAGGTAGACGACTGAGTCACCAATCAAAGAAGGCACAAGTGAGGAGGCCAACATGTGAAAATTCTTAACTGCCTTGTGGGCAGCGTACCACCAAGAGGCAAGAGAGCAGAGGTGAAAACGATTTTCCCAACTCTTGTTGTTAGCTTCCTTTGAACACTTCACTTCTTTGGCAGCAACCCTTCTCGGCTCACTAGAGCCAACAACATGTCCTCGACCGGCGGACCCGCTGGAGTCCCTACAACTCCAACTCGGAAGTCCAAATTCTTCAACGTTGCCTTGGCCGACGAAGCCGCACAAACACCCCGCCTCCGGGTCAAGCCTTCCGTTAGTTCATCGGAGAAAGATCATGACCCAACAACAACTGAAGCCGACAATAAAAGACAGGAAGCCAGGAGTTTGAGCCCAAACAAGCTCAGGAGGAGCCACAGTGCAGGTACCGGGGCAAACGTGCTCACTCCTGTCATCACGCCAGTCATGAAACAATTGAAGAGGCTTTCTCGTTCAGCCACTCGAAGTGCGTCTCCAGGAAAATCAAAAAATACCTTGACTGTCAGTGTCAAGCATGAACAAACTCGCCCCCAGAGCACTCCACCCTTGACGACCAAATCGCCTTCCAAAAAATCATCTAGGGTAGGCGCATCGTCATCCACCGGTACAAGCAGGCCCGATACCATGAGCAAAACGCTAAAGCCTCCATCCGGTCGATTCTCTATGGATGATGTTTTATCTGATGAGGAAAAAGCTCCAGAACGTCCTTTGGCTCCTGCCAGGTCCGCCTCACTTCCTGCTTCACCACCAACACGTACGAGTACCGCACCCGAAAAGCCCACATCGACAAACAGTGTTTCCGAATCCCCAGCAAAACCAAAACACACGCGCCATTTGGAAGATGGCGATCTGAATCCCAAGCGGCCGTCGTCATCCAAAAGCCTCAATTCCAGTCGAAGACGCCGATCCACAACCAGGGGTGACCCTCAAGGTGGGAAGGAGCGCTCAAGTACTGGTGTCAAAGCTTCTTCGGAGCATCGGTCTTCTGCGAATAGTGCACAACCTCCGATACATCCCCCCTCTACATCATCGTCGGCTTCCAAAAAGCCTCCTTCTTCCTCCTCTCAGAGTTCTGCAGATGTTCCACCCCGTCCCTCCTCCAGGAGACAGCTTCACCCTGCAAACGATGAAGTGGAAAAACCACTCTCATCCTCTTCTGCAGATTCTGCCGCAATGAGACACTCCAATTCGTCCACTACATCCGATCCACCTCCTCGTCCAAAACCTCGACGAAACCTTTCTGGTGAAGGGGCACTCCTTCAACAACCATCCTCCTCGAATTCTGTACAAGCCAAAAAACCGTCATCCGGATCTAGTAGCTCGGAAGCACCACCGAAACCGAGTTCACGGCGCCACCTCTCGAGTGAGGACCGTAGGCATTCGGATTCCAAAGTTCCCCCTCCTACCGATTCCTCAGAGGACCACAAAGTTCGGCGTTCGAGACGGAAACCCGAGGATCGTGCTCCCAAAAGAGCAGAGTCAGATGGAGGCCAACCAAAGCCCCTCAATCGGTCGAGAAGTGCAACGCCGAGCCGTCGTCATTTGGGAGAGGAATTGCATCGAGCCTCTGCGGGAAGGGATCATACCAAATCCCCCAGTGGACGGCGGCGACGAAGTGTCAAAGAAGGAACGCGTAGCACGTCACAAGAACGAAAGGAAGAGGCTGTACCGGACCAGTCCTTGATGTCTCCTAAACCAACATCAAGTTCAGATCATCATCGAAAAAAGTCTCCGGGATCAAGACCTAACTCACCAGGATCGAGACACAAACCGCGTCGGACACGGAGCGAATCCAGAGGGTCCAAGACCAAATCGGATGAAAAAGTGAGGGCACCTCCAGAGCGCACTCGAAGCAAATCCGAAGAACGACCCGAAAATGCACAGCTACTGACATCTCCAAAGCCATCGACCAGTTCAGATCATCGTCGAAAGAAGTCTCCAGGATACCGACCTACCTCGCCATCATCTCGACACAAGCCAAGACGGACAAGAAGTGAGTCACGTGGACAAGCTGGTGTCAAGTCAGAAGAAAAGGTGCGCTCTCCTCCGGAACGTACGCGAAGTCGTTCCGAAGAACCAGAAGCTCGACCCAAAAGCACAGCCACCATTTTGACTAGCAACAAGTCTAGCTCATCGCATGCCAGCCGGAGATCTGCCGAACGATCTCTTTCGAAGTCTCCCACGAGTGAATCCAAATCTCGGGTCCGGCGGGAAAAGAAGGGGCAGTCTCCAGCCACTGAAGACGAAAAAGCTCCCAGCAGTTCCCGCAGTTTAGCAGCAAGAATTCGACCGATAGACGACAAAGACGCAAAGCGACCAGGAAAACCTGCTTCACTCAAAGCTTTGTTATCCAGCGCGGAGCAGCAGAATACACGTCGCAATCTAGACAAGCAGACACTACAAAACATGAGAGATATCAAGGATGATTTCAAGGAGATGCGGAATCGACGGAAAATGGCTCCACCGAACAAGCTTCCCACTCGCTCTGCCTCCGAGTTGAGTCCTCGGGTGCCTAGAAATTCCGTCCCATCCTCACCAGTTCGGCATTCTACGACTGGAATCACCAAGTTGAGTGCCATACCCAATCTTATGGGTTCCTTGTCTACTGTGCAATCCTCCAAGACCGATCTTAGCACTTCGAAATCGACCTTGTCCTCGACCATGATGGTAGAGTTGAATTCTTCTTTTATTGGCCTTGCAGACTTGGATGTTGGATATATCAACCCTCCTCCCGCACCGAAACCTATCGTGAGTGCCGAGCAACAGCACATGTTGGATTTGCAAAAGGAAATCAAGAAGACGAAAAAGCTGATCAAGCGAGCGACACGAGAAGTGTGGGCGGACCGTGATGAAATTGTATTGTTGCAGCGGAAAAACTGGAGTCTTCGCAAGAATTTGATGCAAACCGAAGCACCACCCGATTCGGTGACAACATTGAATATGAAGATTGAAAAGCTGGTCCGACAAGAGCGAGAACTAGATCATGATATGGATATGATTGAAGATGAAAAGGCTGCTCTGGCAACAGAATGCAGCAAGATTACCAAGAATATTGAAGAGTTTCGGGATCTTCTGGAAAAGCTTCAGAGCCAAATCGTCCCCCTCCTTCCCCCCGACCAATTTGTCCCGATGGCAACCACACCATCGGCTCCCGTGTCTCCTACATCCGACATTCACATGTCCCCTTCGACTCCCGCATCTCGTTCCGAAGGACGTCGTGGTCGACGTCACCACCAACCCAATCCCATGGGCTCTCCCGAAACGTTGGATTCTACCATCAACTCGACCGAACCCGACGACGAGCTTCAGTCTCCCCTGTCCATGCCTCATTTACACATTTCCATGTCCTCAACGTGAGAAGCGAACGACAAGCGCCAAAATCAAACTGTACAGAAGATACTGTTGTTGTAATGTAAGAAACTATTGTAACATTAATGAGTTTGGTGTTTGCCTACTAGCCGAGATGAATGAGGAGATACATAATGGGGCTTCCGGTAGGATCAAAAACAAGATTAGCATATCCATTTTGCAACGTTTCCAAATCTTGCCCTGTACCAGTGACTTGCAGGTACCCTCCCACATCATCGGTGTTTCCAGACAAGGTTACCGTTCCCGATCCGAGGTCCCCATCTGTATTGAATGTCAAGTAAAAGTTGCAAAAAGCAAAGTTGGTTTGAACGTCAGACCCAATGGTACAAGTACCCGAGGAAGTCCCGACTTGATATTCGTCCGTGGCGAGACGTCCCGAAAAGGCAAAGCGTGTTCCTGCAGCAACAGGGAGGGAGCTGTAGCCCAATTCATCCATCAACTGATAATAGGAACAGTAGTTTTTGTTAGGACATTATATGTAGATGATTCAATTTAAAAAATAACATAGGAAAATTGGTACTTACAATGACAAACGAGAGTTCAGCCACTTGCGAGCTTCCCAAGTTGGCGGACTCCAACGTTGGAGCAGCCACAGGAGCCGCTGTAGGACTCTTGGTAGCCTTGGCATCCTTGAGATTTCGTACACCATCTTGCTGGATGAACGATGATGACGACGATGACGATGGCGATCGTTTTGGACGAGAGGACTTGGAAAATGTAAAATCAGATTGATAGTGTCGGACAGTAGCAGCAATGTTCGGAATGTCTTGCAAATTGGTAGGAAGTTTCTCTTGCTCGAATCCTTGGACAATGCTGCCAGCAGATGTGGGTCGGATGCACAAGCTAAGGAAGAGACTGACAACCGGTAGTATTCTTGTGTGGATCATCATTGTTGTCGTAGTAGTGTTGTTGTTTGCAATAGCTGTAATGATGCCTTTTGGCACGAGGCTCGAACAGCCAGTACCAGGTACACGGGGGATACCGGTAGTGGTGGCAAGAGGCGGGCACCTCGATGGCGCGAATTTTGAATTTGGCTCTTCCAGCGGGCGCGAGCCGGCCTCAAACTTGATGCCAAGAAGAGTGACGATACGTAAAACAACAACAACACGACAACCAACGAACTAATATAATACATGGTAGACAAACAAAAATCAGGTGGTGCCACTACTGTGTGTAAGGCTTGGGACAAACACAATAGGAACCGAATCTATATCTAGAAGTAGTCGTAGCTCTATTTGATTTCCCCTACAAGCTACTAGCCAGGGATTTGGCCCGTCCCTTGCAATATGCATATGGGATGTCATTCAACGCAACTGTAGTGTCTCTCTACTGGTAGTACATCTCAGTAGCTCTCGTAGTATTACGGAGAAAAGGAATCATGGGAATCATACCCCCAGGATAGAAACAAGCGTCGGGAAGCGGGGGCGATTCTCATCAATCCCAAAGAGCGAATGCACGTTGTGGGAAACATTACAGCAGTGAAGGGCAAAACTGGAAGTTCCCAATACTGCAGTGTAGTGGTGGTCGCAATCAAAGCTACTCGTAGTGCATATTATACTCGTAGGGGCTACAGGTCAGGGTCAATGTCGTCATTGCCCATGACTTGCAAGGGGGAGATTTCGCGGCGGGGTGTTGGGGCGGGGGTTGGAGTTGTACGGGGGAGTAAGGAGAAGGAAGCAGGTGCCAACTGCAAGGTTGGAACGTTCCATTGGAGGTCTTGGTTGCCTTTGGAAGGAGTGCCTTCATTGTCCGAGTCCTCCTCATCGAGGGCAGCAAAGGGGTTACTGGGAAGGGACATGGATTTTTTGGGAACAGCCCAGGATTGGTTGGTGCGAATGGGGGTCTTGAGAGAATCTGCCGTTTGGTGGCCTACTCCTGTCATGGATTTCATCTGTCGGACTGTATCCATGAGAAGGTCCGTGGTCGTCTTTTCCACGGCAAAGGAAGCGGGCGAAAAGTTCTGCACGAGATTCGTGACGGCACCTTCTTGGAGCAAGACGGACTTTTTCTTTTGGATCCCAGAATTCTTCCTGGCAGCTTGGCGTTCTTGCATGGAAGCAAGTTGTCGAGCAAATTCTGTTTGTTCGTTGGATGGGGAAGGAGTCGTTTGTGGGACTTTCATGGTCGTCGTGGGAGGACCACTCCACGATGACGGACCCTTGTTGGATTGGGACCCCTTGAGTTTATGCTTGGTAGTTCCTCGAGAAGACGTGTTTCCAGCATCAAGGATCATGGCAGAGACTCCTGCATTGGCTCGCTTGTTGGTGCGACCTTTGGTCAGCAAGACTCCCGTGGCCAGGGCAGAAGAATTCTTGTTGGAACCTTTGGCTTTGGCTTGTTTTTGCTTGGCAACCTTGGACTTTTTCTTTCCCATTGTTTCTTTCTGTGTATGACGATGAGTTGTGGTATTCTACGAGTAGTGGTACCTTGTCACGAATGTGTTGTGTTGCAAATGAAAGCGATCAGGACCTTTTTCTCTGGGAAAATGTGGTTGTCGTCCAAAATCAGCATCAACTGACACTTCCGTGGAAAATCACTGGTTCCACCACGAAGTCTGCCATGCGTTGGGAATCTCTCTGGAGAGGAATATTGAGCAAACAAGGATACGAAAATTGAGGATGCTGACGAACTATAGTACGGGAACAAGCAACTACAACCACATCTTTAGTTTAATGTGAGTACAAACAAGACGAGTAGTTATGAGACGCCCTACAGTAGCTAGTATTAGAACTACCTAGGTAGAGACCACTTCCTGCTGGGTCTCTGCTTTTAGATGAATGAATGCACGACCTGAGAACCTAATATCTTCGAAATGGATGTTAGAAATTATCGCTATAGAGAAATAATATCTAAAACTATCCCAACATCATCTTCCAGCAACAGGATTGATGAAAGAAACGTCAAACCTACCACCAAGCAAAAGGTTTTCGCCATTGTCAATCGAGCGGAAGAGGAGGGCATTTCGGAGTTAAAGGTCCACTGATCTCCAATTAATCGATAGGCCTGATCTTAGCCTGTAACCAATGACCCGCAAATATGCCCAAGGTCGTAGGGCAGAGATGTCGGTGACTGCAGGTCATTAATTGAACGTGTCGTGGGGGAGCTAATGGACTTCGTACGTCCTTCGTCGAGCTTTCCCCAATCTCGTGTTTTTACGACTGTGTGCTTCGAGCGACGAGAGGAGTATTAACCCAACGCTTCCTTCCTGACAGCCTCTTCCGGATTCCCAAAAGCACAACAACAACCGAGCATCACTTTTGGCATCCTTTGTGTATTCGAGCACTTAAACCTTGTCGGTGAAACCTTCTTGGTGGTCTGGATACTCTCAGGAGAGTTGCTAGAGCTAGCTGCACACACAAGTAGCAACCACTACTACTACAACTTGCCCATCCGAAAAACCGGGACTATTGGGCCGTTGCCCCCATTGGCTCCCTATTTCTACCATGCCAAAGAAGAAGACTGTAACCTCCCCCGGTGTCAATGGTGAAAAGAAGAAAAAGAAGTATGTGGACACGAAACCAGAGAGTGCTGTCACTCTCCTTAGTACAGAATCCAAGGCAAAAAAGAAGAAATCCCGCTCCAACGGATTGACCACTCCGTCTCCTGACAAATCCAAAAAGAAAAAGACGAGAAGTCTTTTCAGTCGATGGGGTAGCAAAAAAGTTATCGTGGAAGAGGGTGACAGCCAACCCAAGCCTTCACCTTCCGACGACGAGATTGGCGATGGTCCTGATGACCAAGACAGGCAAAACGATCATGGACTCGCCTCCAGTTTGGAGGACGATCGCGTTGATCTTTCGATGAACGATGATGACCTGGGGGATCAAATGAAAAACTCGCAACGTATTGACATTGGTCCTCCAATTGGTGTTATTGTGGCCGACTCTATGGACGAGGACAATGTATCCGATATTGGTGAAGTCATCACCGATGCAGATCCCGCACAAGAGATTATTGATGGTGTAGAGATTATTTACAATCCGGATGATACAGATATCTGCTTTGATGATTTGGGTCACCCAGGAACCAAGGATTGGATTGTGGTCATTCGGGAATGTTTGGAACGTTTCGAAGGCGTCGACTACAGTCCACCTGTTTACAAAGCCATCAAGAAGAAGCTCAGGGGTCGCCGATTTCTGGTCCGGACAAGACGGAGTGCACGAACATCGTGGAGAGAAGCCACAAAACCGGAGGTCATTGAGCTATGCGGGGAGCGTTTTAATGAGGAGCGCCGACGCATTGCTGAGGGTATCACGGATGATCTTTCGGAAGTTGATAGCAGTCTTCAAAACTCTGCCGCACAATCCGAGGATAGTTTCTCCGAGGGTGATATGGGAGAGAAACCCATAGCAACGGAACAACAAGGAAGCACACCCAAGTCTAACACAGTGCCCACCCCCAGAGTTTCCAACCAATTGTCGCCAGGCATCGATTTTGAGTTCGAGTCAGATCCCGTCATCCTGGAATCGCCACCTACACACGGGCGAACGGACCGTGCCAACGGTCATGGTCGTCCTCGAAACTACCCTGAACCGATGGAAAGAAGTACTCAACATCTACAGGATGCCATCAAAGTGGTAGAAGAAGCGGAAGACTATGCAAGGCCCCTTCACAATCAATCATTGATACAAGATGGTATGCTTGTTGAGGAAAAGTTGGCGGCTCTTCTTGCTCTGGCAGATACAAAACAGTCAATTGCACTTCAATCGGAACTCAACAAGCTGCAAGAAATATCCCGGCAAATGCGCCTCGCTAGCATGGCCCCACTGTTGGACATTTTGATCAGAATTGAAGGTCATGTTGACGAGTATTTCCGATGTTTATCAGAAGAAAATACAGAAACGGACATTCCTCAGACGGTGGCTGCAACCACGCCACTGAACGGAACCGTGACCAATGACATTGATATCCGATCACCAGTGCGTTCAGCTAACGAGTCAGATTCGGAGTTGGACGATACCGACCGAGAAAATACAGAACGTACCAATTCAAACTCATATCGGGCTAGGCATGATCGAACAATACCAGTTAATTCCGAGCACAAGGACGACGAGTTGCTAGATGAGCCCATTCAAGAAGTTCCCAACGAGGATTCAACTTCTGCAGAATCTCCTTTGCCTTCAATTGATCCAATAGAACAATCGCCCATTTCCATGGAGGGCGATGACGATGAATCGTTGGAACACGCCGACCCCATGACCCCAGGATCCGAAATCGGCGATCAAGATTTCGATGCCCCTCTAAACGCTGACCCTTCCGAGGACACTGAATCAATATCTGCGAGAGAGAGCGAGTTGGAAGAAAATGATATTGATGAAGGATCGGATGCATCGGAGCAGATCGATTCTGTTGACCTTGAAGAAAACTTGCTGAGGCTAAAGGATGCAGAGGATTCATCCGCACGACCTGCGACTCAAAATGGACGACAATCGATAATTTCCGAGCAGTCTTTGCGTCAAGAGGATTTCGGTGGTTCGTATCGTGAAGTTGCGCTGGGAGGTTCGTCACGGGCTTCGATGATGTTTACAGACCACACAACAAAGCAAGATTATGAGGAGTCGTACCGTGCGGAAGATCTCGGTGGTTCCTACAGAGAGGAGGAGCTAGGCGGTTCCTATGAGAACTCGGGCTTGAGCTCATCGTTAGGAACGGGATTCGGGGAATCCAGCACGGGGGTTCTCCTCACCACGGAAGAGGAAAATGAGGAAGAAGAGATTCTTGAGTTCATTGAAGGTCCCCTTGATGCTGAGAATGGGGAACGGGAAGAAATTGGAATTGAAGGAACCCTGGAACTTCGAGGCGAAGGTGGGGCTCTCAACCTGGATGGGTCTCAATCGTCTGTTGGTGCCACTGGCCACGTACTCGAACTTGGTCCCAGTCCGGATGGCGATGAATTGAGTAGCGTTGGAAGGTCAATGCCGGGATTATATGGCAGTGACAGTGAAAGCGAGGGTTTAGACGATGAAGAGTACGACGAGATCGAAGTTGAAGAAGATGAATATACCGATGAGGAAGAGAGTGAACCAACTGACGAATCGAGCGCAAGTGATACATTGGAGGAAGAAGAGCCAAAACAAGACAAGAAGGATGCTCCTAATCCCAAGCTCGAGCAGTTCTTTGATAGGCTTCAGCACTTTTTCGAAGTACGTCGAAAGGTGGAGGAACGAGCCGAAATCATGGACCCTTCGGAGAAGTTCAGAAATTTGAAGGTGAAGCTTCATTCGGGAGGAATTAAGAAGAAAAGTGGCAAATTCAAGAAAGACTACCAACAACGTAGTATGCGTGACAAAGTTGTTCGAAATTTGGATGAGCTATATGATGCCGCGGAACAAGCTTCCGAGGAATTCAAGCGTACGTTGTATCAGATGGCGGCCGAAGTTAAAGGTATGAGCACCAACAGCGTTGAGATAGCTCCACTGAAACCCCGTGATAGGGCTTTTGAAAAGGCACAAGAAGAATACTCTGATCGAGCTCCTGGGCCTCCCGAGTCTTGGTTGTTTGACATTGTTCGTGGAAGTGTTGTATGCAAATCATACAAGCAGATGAACGATGTAAACAAATGGTTCGGCAACAATTGTCAAATCGTGTTATCCAAGAATCGTTTCCGAGAACCTGCATTCAATGGTTACCGTGATTTACTATTTCATATCTCTGTTACCTTTGGGGATAATCTGTGCCATGTATGTGAGATTCAGGTGCACCAAAAAGACATGAAAGCTCTGGATGATCAGTTCGGTATGCCGAAACATTATGAATACTTCCGTTCCTCTTTCGCTGGTCCATGGAGAACTCAGGAGCAAGTCTTGGACGATCTTGCGATGCTCAACAAGTACGGCGAGATTGAGGGACAGTGCATGGTGAAACTGATGAAGTCCAGAGACCCTGATCAACTACGACTTTTTGCCAACCTATGTCGCGATAAACTTGATGAATTTGATCGTGCGTTGGAATTGTATCGAAGAGTGCTAATTCTCCAAGAAGAGGACAAGGCCGACGATCATGAAGATGCAGCTGATACCTATTTGAATATTGGCCTTGTACTTGGAGCCCTAGGAGACCACGAGGAGTCACTTTTGAATCTCGAAAAGGCTTTGAAAATCCAAGAAGCAGTGTTAGGATCAGACCACATTGATGTGGCACAAACATTCACCGAAATTGGCCACATGCTATGTCTGAAAGGAGATTACGCTGGGGCGCTCGTCCAATACCAGGAAGCACTGTTGATCAGAGAAGCGAAATTGGGTAGGGAACACTTCTTGGTAATCGGCTCTTTACAAGATATTGGACGGGCCCTTCAAGAAAAAGGTGACTTTTTGGCTGCAGAGAGTGAACTTCGTCGCGCCCTCAACATCCAAGAGGCAGTTCTGGGTGACGTGCATCCAGACGTTGCCACTACACATGCGTTGATTGGAACAACTCTGTGCAAAATGGGAGATTTTGGCAAGGCCATGGAAGAACACCGTCTGGCTCTGTCTATTCGCGAGACAACTATGGGAAAGAACCACGCTGCCACTGCTGAATCCCACACCGACATCGGTATCGTTCTTTGTCAAAAGGGCGACTATGAAGTATCAGAATGGCGCCATCGCAAGGCATTGCGAATAAGAGAAGCTGTCAAGGGTAAAGATGACGAGGACTGTGCCGCATCATCTAGTCACTTGGGAGAGGTGCTGAGGCGCAAAGGAGACTACGATGCTGCCATCAAGGAGATCAAACGTGCGACACGAATTCGAGAACACAATTTGGGAATGGATCATCCAGTAACTGCAGGGTCATATATCGATCTAGGTCAAGTGTATCTCAAGAAGAGAAAATTTGATCAGGCGCTCCATGAATTCCGAAGGGCTAAAGTTGTGCGCGAGAGCATTTTGGGACCTCAACATCCTGATACAGCACTTGCCTACAATGCTGTTGGAAATGGCCTTAGCCAAATTGGTGAACATGAGGCCGCACTAACGCACCATCGCAAAGCATTGGCAACATATGAAGCTGTGTTCGGAATGAATCATCCCAGCACTGCTACTGGTTACCAGCACTTGGCGGATGCATTGTTTGCAAAAGGTGACAAAGATGAGGCACTGATCGAACACCGGAAGGCTTTGGCTGTTCGAGCCAGGATTTTGTCGAAGGATCACCCAGATACGGCTGTATCGTGCTCCAGAATCGGTAAACTTTTGTCTGAGAAGGGCGATCTTGTAGGGGCCCTTGTGGCATATCGACAAGCTTTGGCTATCACCATTGGACTTTGTGGAGAAGAACACCCCGACTCGGCGACCGCCCATATCAACGTCGGAACTGTTTTGGCTGCCCAAGGAGACCATGAAGAGTCAACAGAGGAAATCCAACAAGCCCTACATATCCGTGAGGCAACGTTGGGAAACGACCATCCGGACACAGCGCGTGTATACAGTTTGCTAGGAACACTGTACAACAGATCCGCGAATTTTGAACTCGCAGAAGAATACCACAAGAAGGCTTTGTCAATATTGGAGAAGAAGTTGGGCAAGAAGAACAAAGACACGAAGATTGCCCGACAACGGCTATTGAAGGCTGTGGAAAAAGAGGATGAGTCCGAAGGGCCACTAGGTTACTAATACCTCTTTTTTCCACCTACCTCGATGTTTTTTCTTTTCTTTTCGATGAATAACAATGCCTTCTGACATTCTGAAAGACTATGCTAATAAGAGTTTTGGACTTGTCGTACTCGTACACCATATTGTTGCACTGCTGCTTGTTTCTTTTTTTGACAGCAGTATTGAAGAAAACCATTTGTCTAGTCTTCAAATTAATCTACTAACGTTAGTATGGGGCAGAATGTGGCTATTTTCAATCCTGACAAAATCTAGCGACCGCCAACCTTTGCAAGAAGCTCCGCAATATGGGCGGGGCCTTCGGGTCGGATCCCCTTGGGGTTCAAAGCTTTGATGGAGTAGTACCCACGAGTGATGTGGTCAATATTAACAGTGTCCTTCATTCCAGGGAGAAGGTAGATTCGTTCCATGTACGCCTTCAAATTTGGGTAATCGTTGATGAGGCGGCGGTTTGTTTTGAAAAGACCATGGTAGGCGGAATCAAATCGAATGAGCGTGACAAAAGTTCGAACATCAGTTTCTGTGAGGCTGTCACCCAAAAGATAGTCTCGCCCTGTCAATTTTTCCTCCAATTCGTCCAGCATAGCAAAGACACCAACAACTGCCTCGTCGTATGCTTCTTGGGTGCTAGCAAACCCCGCTTTGTAGACTCCGTTGTTCAAGGAATCATAGATGCGGGGGTTAAGAGCCTCAATCTCTTCACTCAAGTTCTCGGGGTAAAGACGAATATTCGAAGGAACCAGTCCTTCAAAGGCAGTGTCGAGCATTCGCAGAATATCAGCACTCTCATTATTGACAATAACATTCTTCTTCATATCCCAAAGAACTGGTACAGTTGCCCGTCCAGTATAATGTGGGTCGGCTTTGGTGTAGATTTGATGCATGTACTGAAATCCGAAAAGCGGGTCTTCGTCAGCACCGTCATATCCACCAAATTGCCAGCCTTGATCCGTCAATGTAGGATTTACAATGGTGACAGGGATGATATCCTCCAACCCTTTCAGCTTTCGGGCCATCAAGGTGCGAGAAGCCCAAGGACAGATAAAGGCCACATAGAGGCGATAACGACCGGCTTCAGCAGGAAATCCGGCTTCGCCAGTGGGCCCAGCACTGCCATCGGGTGTAATCCAGTTTCTGAAGCCAGAGATTTGACGAACGAAACGTCCCTTCTCGTCAGCCTTCTGAACTGGTTGCCAGTTCTCAGTCCATTTTCCATCGACAAGCATTGTGTTTTGTTTTTCTTTTTTGAGAGTGTTGTTATTGTTTGGTTGGTTTCTTTTTTTGTGTGATCATGGCTGTGGTCGGAAGGTGTTCGTGGAGTCGCAGGAGAACCGACGAGAAGATTCTCAGATTGGTTTGAGATTATCCCGAGAGGTTTTCCCGAATTCACGCGAACACACTGTGTCGCCTTTGAAAACTCCCGCCGATCCATTGAGTCCGTTGTGTCAAACTGGTAGCCAGTAGGCAGGCCGAGAAACTCACTTTTTCTTCAGCTAGTACACTGAGTTAACTGCAAGCAGCAGCCTTGGTGAATTCTGCAAATACACCAAGAAGGTTAGCTAGTTTAATTCTATTTCCACCCTCCTACCCAGCTGGGAACCTAGAAGTAGGACCCCGAGTTGTACCAGGGATCGAACGAGTCGACCTTGGAGCACCCAGCAGGTGAACCATGCTGGAGCATTGCCATGTGATTTCCCCAGAAACAACGGCCATGGCACTCTCAGATGAACATCTCCACCAAAAACGTATTGTTTCATGAATTCCCCTGTAGATGAATCAACCAACTCAACAACAACGGCATGGCCCTTCTCTTCCACCAAGAGACCGCGGAGTGAGTATGCTGCAGCTATGTTGACTGCAAAGCTGTCCAATAGTGGTTCTTGTTTGTCGTAGCTGTTGTCACTCACGTTCCATCCACCCTTGTCGCAATGGCCAGGAGTCAGGAGCACTAGAACTGTATTGCAAAGTAGTAGCACTACAAATCATGACCAAAACGGAGCCCATAATAAGAGTGATACCATGGACATTGCAGCTGACATGATAGAAACCCCACTCCCCAATTCCACAAACACTTCCAAATCAACACCTACGAAACCAACAATCATAATTCAGCTTGGTGGAGAGTTAGGGAATCAATGGAACAAGCTGCAGTCAAGTGGCATCTTCGCGAAGCTTACGGGGTAGACTTTCAAGTGGTAACCGTCCATCAGAATAGGGCCAAATGGGTTCGCGCGGTGGATGATCTTGTGCATTGTTTCCCAAGATTTCGATCTTGGAATTTCACTCGGGGGGTCAATGATTGGCCAGAATATAAACAGAGAATGCGGCAACAAGAGACATGGTTGTCGTCCAAGGATGCCATCCATGACAAATTGTCCAGACACGAAGAAAGTCTGAAGCATTTCAATCAAACCTTACAACTATTTCTGGAGAAGTACCATGACCCAAACAAACCTTTCCACCCCATGAGCCCAAAAGACGAAATATCACTACCCTTTCTTATTTCCAGCCGCCTTCCGTCTTGGGCACTGCAAAATGATACCCTCCTCAAAGAATTGTTCGAATTCGACATGAGCGGGGATTGTTGTGGCGTTTTGCCAGAGGAAGATGAAACAGTGTATCATTTCCGAAACTTTGGGACTGAGTTGGGGTCAAGAATAGCAAATTTGAAATTGAAAGATTTTGGTCCCAATCAAACGGCACATGTGTTGATGGGACATTTGAAAGAGGGGGACAAGGTGGCCCTCATTTCAAGATTCAATGACCATAACACCAAGAGGCAAGTTGCATCTCTTCGTTCACGAGGACTTCAAGTCCGAGTGATTGAAGGTCAATCGGGTGTCCAAGATTTCTGCTTTATGCTTCAAGTCAAGAAGGAGTTGATTGGCAACGTCTTTTCCACATTTTCTTTGTGGGGTGGGGTGCTCGGTGATGCACAAACCGTTCGGCAGTATGAACCTGTCCCTCGACCTGTTGATGGTGTGGAGTATTTGATACTGGACAACATCGTCCCCCCGCATGTTTTGTTCGATGGATCCAAGACCCTTCAAACGCTCAAAGTTGTCGTGGGTGACTAGCTCCGGAAGATACCAGCGGAAAATGAATCCTTTGTTGGTTGCTCAACAAAACTTTAATACACACATGTTGTGGAGAATTGAACCGAAGAGTACTGCAAAAACTTTAGTTGCTTCGTAACCTTGTTGATACTAGTATGTTAAGAATAGATGGCCAAGATGAGACAACTCAAGTGAAACTACGAGACATTCAGCTCACAGTAACGCAACTGCTGTGGCACAAACATATATTAGAATCATTCCTAATTTTTTCCTCTCCTACGATCCAGATTCACGGTGCAGCAGAGGCATTGAACAAGGTGAACGAAGGAAGCGCCTGCAGCACTTCTAAACGTGCAAGCGAGGATCACATATCAAAGACACCTATCATTGGATTGGGTCCTGTTACTAGAGCAACCACGAATCTGCCAATTGAGGAAGAATGGGTGGAGGCTAAAAGTCTAAGGCATCGTAAATGGTACAAACGTCACTACCGGTATCAGGTTGGCAAAAACTGCTAAACGTTTTTTGTAGTCGTACCGTAGTAGTCACCAGATTGTCGATGAAACATTTGAAGTTGTTCGTTGACATGGTGGTTGACGTCATTGTCAAATGAAACCTCGCCTGGGAAGCGTGACACAAAGCACCAGGGCAAGTTCCTATCCTCTGTACACGTAGAATGAAGAATATGTGTGAGTAGTTTTCTTCAGGCATTTGACACTATGGCAAATGCCATTCTTACTTCCCAATGCACTAAAAGAACCAATGCCACCAAATAATATACTACGTCGGATTCTCACGAGAACATACGATTGTACGAGTAGTACTTACTCCTGGAGAATGTCTGACCACCACAACTTACTGCAACATTCAAACCGGTGCTTGCAGAAGTTTGAATGGCAAATGTTTGAGCACCCAGATCTCCCAGCTTTTTCCATTGGGCTCTATCCCGCTCTTGACAAACGTCGAAAGATCGAATGGTTGAATACCTGACGTGCCTCCTCTTTCCAGGGCCATTTCCTTGCTCTCCTTCTTGTCGATAATACTCGTAATGAGTCCCTCCCATGTTAACAATGAAGCGACCATTGTTAGCTGTAACCATCCCGCTGGCATCCCTTGGAGCATTCACCTCATCATTGGCACTTGAATATGAAACATTGGAGAAAACGTACCACGGTCCTGTTTGATTGATGGGAGTCTCAAAGTGCTGGTCAGTCCACTCTTGCGGAAAGTCGTAGGCCAGGATCAAAGGAGACTGGGTTCCATAATTCTTTGTTCGGAAGTTCATTATAAGGATCTTTGCTGGATCAGAGGGGTGACACCGACCTCTTGGAACATAAGAAAGAGATCCGTGGTCGAAACCAGTTGGAAGGCGACCAAAGGGGAATTGCCATTTTTGCTGGACACGGTCGTAGCATGAAGAGTAAGGGAGGAATTTACCTTTATTGTGACTCCCATGGGTTCCTCCGAAAGTGCAGACATGTGGGGGCTCATTTTTCCTGAAGGACACTGCCATGGCAACACAAGCACCGCCTGCCACAGCCAACTTAGGACCAAGCGTCATGGACATGTTGTTCATATGGATGATTCGGGCATACTCCGAGGATACTTCACTATTGACGGCATCACCATGGAAACCACAAGGCAGCCAAATCTCCTTGGTAGTTCCATCCAGAGAATCTACGACCACCGTGTATACATGGTTGAGATCATTCAAGCGGAATCCAGAGGGGTCAACAAGCGTCTCAGGGATGACAAAAGCATGCTGAAGGCCAGAATACAAGTCAATTGTTTGGATTGTTCTGGAGTGCCTACCCAGAACCAAGGCAAGCACTTGGTCTCCACTTGGGTGCATTTCGAACAACACACTTCCATGGTTTCTAGTCCCGCTTGGTGGGTGATTTGCAAGAACCCACCCCGATTCTCGGATTGCTTCCCGTAGTGAGGTATTCTTTGACCGCATTTCTGCCATGGTAGTGATATTGGATCTGGCAATAGACTTCAAAACCTCGTATTCACTGTAGTTTTCCCGAGATTCCCATGATTTCCATCTTCGTCCCTGAAGATAATACGGAACAATGCTGGAGTTGCCATTACTTGAAACAGCACCCATATCACGACGTGCTTGTGTTGATGGTTCCTTCAAACGACCTTGTCCATCCATGTCATCGCCTCCTGCAGTTGCCACACCAGGACTGGCGTTGGTCTTCCGGAGTGGAAGCCCAGACTCCTCGTAGTGGGGCGTCTCCGGAAAACCCAACGGGACGAACAGCCACAAAAGCGAGACACAACTTGCAAAAAGTGCAGAGATCAGAAGCAACTCCTTTACCCTCCGCAGTCTGGTGAGACTGGTCACCTGCAGTGGGGAAACTCTGCCATCGGTGCAACTCTGGCGGTTCATTCCAATACCAGTTACAAGTACTATACAGTAAAGGGGACTCGTCTACACGAATGCGAGGTTTTTGGGCAATCGTCTACGGAAATCTGTAGACGGGGGCTCGGACTAGCAAATTTTATCGCGGAGATTTACACGGCATCCTCATGAAGAACATGTTCTCTCCTCGGACTAGGTAATCGTCTACACCTTTTACGAGGTCTTTCGTAGACGATTCCAGTAGTCCGGAATGCACACACCTTCTGGTACAAAACGTAGTGGGGGTGTATCAGCAAAATGTAGACGATTCCAGGAGTCCTGACCTCAAAAACACTTAGTTAGTACCACAATCCATTCCATCATACTTCATCGTCATCGTCGTAGTACATTGTATTACTCCATTCTTATCACACCAGAGCATAATCATGGCATTATGGAACAAGAAACCATCAGCTTGTTCAGCTGTAGCTGCAGCTACTGAACGACAAGATAGTACCACCATGACGACCTCCACAACCAGCACCACGACAAATCTGACGATTGAAGAGCAGAAGGTGGTCCAGGAGACAGAAGATCATGAACGGAAAACTAACACAAGACGAAGCTATCGGAATCGAATTCAGGAAATGTGTGAAAAGTTTCGAAACAGTCCAGAAGGTTCTTCATTTTGGAAGTTTGCCCATGGCAACCCTCCTGGTGTCCTTCTTGACATCACGGATGGAATGAGAGCGAAGCCACAATACTTCGCATATGACAAGAAACTTGATCTAAACTACACTGTGATCAATGTACATGTCATTAAACTCTATTTATCTGAACGAAAATGGAAAAACAAGGAAAACGGAACAATCTTCTCGCACTGTCACATTCGAAAGTATAACGATGCAATCTTGTGGGGATCTGAAGTAAGTGGGATGCTTCTGCCTGCAAACTATCGGCCTCAAATGGAAAAGTATTTGCAAGCTTACCAAAAAGAGACAAAGCAGGCCAAAAAGAATGGAAAAATAGATGAAGAAGAATCTGATGCGATCCCTTTCGCTTTGTATCACAAAATCTGTGATTGGGCTATTGAAGGGAAAGAACTGTTTGTTTGGGTATTTACTGTACTCCAGTGGAACTGTATTGCTCGGTCAATCAACATTGACCCACTTGGATTCCACCATTTGTCAGCAGGTGAGGACTCAATTCGAATAACATTTGATCTAACCAAAATGGATCAAGGTGGAAAGAATGTATGTCCAAAGAATGTCTTTGCAAACCCTGCTGATCCTGCCACCCGTCATCTTGCGTCCACTTCAATAGAAACTATGTTGTCACAGAGACAAAGTTTGTTGGACGTGGCATTGCCGAAAATGGAGTATGCCAATAGGGGACCTCTTACCAGGGTTGAACAGAGGCGGGTCGTAGCCACCAATGAGGAGGATGAAGCAGCAGGTCTGGGAGTCATTCATCGTGATGAGGAGGAGGATGATGATGACGATGATGATGATGATGACGATGAGGTGGACCGTGACATGCGAGCTCGTATCAACCAACTGGTAGCTCAACAAAATGATGGTGGTATCCAAGCTGGAATTGATAAGTTGATTGCTGAGCATGTGGAAGTACCTGTTAATGTCGCAGACCAGTTATGGTGCATTGTGGGACCATCAGAGCAGGATGATGATGATGATGACAATGAGGAGGAAGTCAATGAGGAGGAAAACAAGCTTTACAGAGATGCCACACAACGAACTATTCAGAAACTGGCTGATATTCAGAAGAAATTGGATCGAGCGGAGTTGTCCCAATTTGATTCAGACATTCAGCAGTTGCGTGCCATGTCAGCCAGGATAGAAGATGCGACCATGCCACCACCCAGCAAACGGAAGAAAGGTAATAGTGATTCCGGCAGCAGTATCAGCAAACGTGGCACGAAGGAGACCAGGAAGTTGTTGAAAGAAATGAAGTGTTACACAAAGAAAGTAGGTGACGATGAGCGTAAGTGCAAAGGCTGGACAGAAGCTGGCCATGAGTATCTTCGTGTAAAGAGAAAGTTCGTCATTGCACCAAATGTTGCAAATGACAGAGTATTTGAGAGGCTGTATCGTGCTTACACTAACGGAGAATCCAAACGCTCTACAAAACAATCTGGGGAGAAGTACGTTCCCAATCGCCTGGATATGTGGGAGTATGAATATTAGATTTCAAATGGTTCCACTATTAGAGAATTTATTGTGTATTTGCTAGTCACTTGATTATGTTGTACTGTAGATAGTCCTTCTCATACATAATCAGTACAAATCGAGCAACTTATTGGTGATCCATCATTTGAGCCAAAACTGCATACATTTGATTAAATTAGCTGATGCATGGCAAAACGGGTGGATAGACTGTGGGGTAGTGGATCTACTACGAAATCAAGGATATGGTACAAGATTGGCGATATACTACAAATTGGGTAACATATTACAAACAAGTCCGATATATTGGTAATACGTCAATATATTGCAAATCGGCAGAATATACTACAAAACTGTCCTTGTGACATGTAATACATATGCATGGTGGAATGCGACATGCATGGTAAAAATGCATTTACGTAATTAGATAAGCATTGTCGCAGGAGCGTCACAGTCAGGGTGTGACATTTGCGGACAATCAGAATAGTGACTAGTCATCGAGTTCAAAGGTTACTTGATTAGACAAAACTAGTGTATCGATTAATATAGTCGATCGGCAGATTGGACCAACCGACCCCCAGATGTATCTCTTTGAAGCTTCTGGCTACGAAACTTGGAAGCTATCAACTTGGTCACGAAAACTGAACCCTAACGAGATCAAGATGAAGGGGACTGCAGCTGATAGGGAACAAATGAAAGGAACAACTGTCATTCATCATAAGCGAACAAGAAGGAGGAGAGCACCACCAGCAAACAAACAAACGAAACTACTACTATCCTCGTCAGTTGCTACTACTCAAGCAAACAAAAAGCGAAAAGCTAGTGATCCAACTTTATCTTGACTAAGAGAACCAGAATAGGTAGCATTTGTTCCAAAGATGGTACTACTAGTACAACACAGTAAAACAATAACAATAATACACCTCGATGCAGGTGCAAAACAAAAAATGAAGTAAAGTGAGCAAAACGAAATCCCCTATCCAGTGGCTATTTCAGTGAGAGCTAAGATCAACGCACTGAAATAACCTGGGGATTCGTGGGAGGGTACGTTTAAGCTGAAAGCTACCCCACCTCCTGTCGGAACCGCCAAACCGACGCACCCATACCATTTGATGGGGATTACTTTAGGAAATTTCGTCAACCTAAAAAAAATTTACTAAGGACTCGAACCAGCACCCTGCCGCTACTAGTGCCTAGTCTGGGTTGTGGTACGTATTGGTTACCCAGTAACCATATGGACACCCCACGAATGCCAGACTTTGCGACCTCAGATATTTTTTTCTACATGACCTTTTTCTTTGCTTCTTTTTTCATGTTGTAGAGCTTGTCTTCTAGTTTATGCCTAGGTAACTTTTTCTATAGAAGGATGGTTTTGAATAGATGCTACATGTGTCCAGAACTGGTGATTTTGGCCTTTTTCGGGTACCGCGCCAGCCTCCGATATTGGGCTGTAACCACGTGGTTACACCGTAGGGCCTAGTACATTTTGTACACACAGAAGGCCAAAAATCAGTAGTTTTGAAACTAGACGACCCCTAAGTTAGTGAAAATCCATTTGATGAAGACCAAACTTTAAAGACTATTTCTATAGATAGTGAATAGCAATATCCCAAGATTTTGTTTCCAACAATCGTCTCTAATCCATCGTATCATGCAGGCAAGCTTATTCCTGACTGCGTGGGGAGTCCGATTTTGGATTTTGGATTCCTGTCTCGTTTCAAGAGGTCCGGGACTCAAAATGCATCTTGAAAAAGTCAGAGGGATGTGACCTCCTACGTAATTTAGTACTATGTCTGCGTAGAACAGAGTAACCACGTGCAGTACAAGTACCACCCTTTGATCATTTTGAGTCAAACTGGTCACAGAGAGGGACATTCTTGTGTTGAAATCAATCGTTTTGCTTTTTGCACCACTTCGGAATCATGCTTTCTTTCAAGCGAGTGTTGTTGTTATTTTTGTTGTGTGGTTGGGGGGCAACAGCCAAGTTAATTCCGCGCGGTATTGGCTTGGCAATTCCTGACAATTCCTTTCCCAGAGTTCCAAAACTATGGAAGAGTTCTACCACTGCCTCTGCACCCACCCCAGTCTCTGTTTCCACCGAATCTCCTCCTACGTCTACTCAAGAGTCACAAGGTGCCTCCGTTCCTGTAGAGATCTTCAACCTTGTCAAAAGCATTGTTGGAGCTGGAGTGTTGGGACTCCCAGCGGGTAAGTGCTCCTTGTCAAAAATTTGATGTTTTATATCAATTTTTCTCAACGCATGGGAAACCTGTGTTGCCACCCCAGGAATTGCTGCATTCGGGAGTACATCGACAGCCTTGATTCCTGCTATCACGTTGATGTCCTTAGCCGGTATTCTTAGTGCTTATGGATTTTCGTTGATAGGCCGCGTTTGTGCATACACTGGAGCAAAATCCTATCGCGATGCCTGGGCAAGTTCCGTCTCGCCCAAGACTGCTTGGATCCCGGCCGCGGCTTGTTTCATGGTGACATCCTGTAGTGTTTTGGCCTATTCCATGATTCTAAGTGTGACAATCCCTTCCTTGGCGGATACTTTCCTTGGGATTTCGATTTCTCGAACCGAAGCGCTTTTGGGTGTCACCATCTTTGCGTTGCTTCCCTTGTGCCTCATGAAAAGCTTGAAATCCCTTGGTCCATTCAGTTTGGTTGGTATCAGTGGCATGTTCTACACTTCGCTTGCAATGTTTTTGCGATGGCAAGATGGAAGTTATGAGGCGGGTCCTTTGCTGCGATCACTTGAACCACATTTGATGCCAAACTTGGGTGCATCCGGCGACGAAACGTTGTTGGGATTGCTCGGGAACCCAAACATTATCTTGCTGGTTAGTATGTTGAGCACGGCGTACATGGCTCATTACAATGCTCCAAAGTTCTATCTGGAACTGGAAAACAACACTATTCCTCGATTCAACCTGGTTGTTGGGGTGTCGTTCCTCATCTCCTTTGGTTTGTTTGTATCGATTGCCACGTTTGGTTTCCTTACTTTTGGCAGGTCAAGCGCCGGCCTCGTGTTGAACAATTACGCAACAAACGATCAGCTCATGGCCATCAGCCGAGTTGCAGTGGCGTTGAGTTTGTTGTTTAGCTACCCACTCGCTTTTGGTGGTGTTCGAGACGGTCTATTGGATTTGCTTCAAGTCACCCACCGCCCGAACAGCTTTCTGAATGCTGTCACTGTCGGCTTGCTCACAATCATTACCGGCTTGGCTTACATGCTCACAGATTTGCGGAAATTGCTTGCATTCAACGGGGCTACATGGGGAAATGCTGTCATATACCTTCTTCCTACATATATGATCATCAATTTGGCAAGAACTTCCAGACCTGACCTTAAGAAGGAGATTCCCCAAGCCGTCACTACTGGAATGATTGGAGTTGGAATGGGTTTGGTTGGAACGGCTATAGCCTTGAGTAGCTAGTAATGCATAACCTATTTCGCTTATCTATCAGTTTCCATTCCAAGCGCGCTCTCCTTATTCAAAATCAGATCTCGTAAATGCCTGTATTTGTTCTTCTGTCAGGTGCATGACCGAATCTACACCATGGGGACGAAAGGTTCGCACCACTTCGCAAAAAAGCGTAGAGCTACTTGCCATCGTCTTCCATTCCTCCAAATTTTCGTACTGAGAGATCCATGCCTTGAAAGTAGCTACCACCACCTCCGAACATTGCCGGCATAACATTTCTGGGTCAAGGCTTCGGATGCCATTGTCACAGTGCGACTCATCATCTGCTAGGTCCTGAAATTCCTGACAGAGTTCCATAGCTCTACCATTCAACAAAATAGAAACTGCAGCAATGCGATCCAAACTGGGCATCTCACTTGCATTGTAATTTGGTACTAGCCTTCGCAACATCTTGACCGATCGTTTGATCTCGGACGCTGTGAAGGTATCTACCTCTTCCAAATAACTTGTTTCTTCTTGTCGTAGCTTTTCTACCAGCTCCTCGTCTGATAATGAGACTCTAGGGAATCCTTCTCTCAGTCGCTGCAAAGGTTGTGTGAGTTCGCTTCTGACAACAACAATGTCAATCACACCAGGGACATACCACAAGCTCATAGTTTTCACCATAGTCAACAAAAATCTCACGTTGCAAACCATCTGCAGGTATCGTCAGAGGCCCCTGCTCAACCTGGGAATGACCAAGACAATAATGAAGAGCCCCTTCCAAGTCATACCGGGCTATAACTGAAGGTATTTCATCCTTGGCATTGGAAATCTCATTGACATAGGGTGGTACATGTTGCTGAGCGATAGGGTGGAGTTCCCCGGGAGTATCGCCAGTGATATCAAAGTATTCTGAATCTCTTGTACTGAAGCAGTAGCTCTCATTTTTGTAAGAATGCAAAATGCTTTTCAACAGGTGACTATGACCATCGACATAGTCCTCGTCGCAGAAAGGAGCATAAATACCAAGGTCCAAGAGTTCTCCTGCTTGTAGGTGAAAGTCTCCTTCATTCAAGAATACCGACTTTACAGAGATGAAAACACCAAAGCCAGCGTCTTCGATTGTCGATTCCATCACTTCCAAAGATATCCGGAATCCCTGGAAGAGTAAATGAAGAATTGGTATTTGGCGCCGAAGAGAGATGTTCTGGACCTGCTGACATATATACTGCTCGGGTGTGTGCCACTTTAGAAAATACGGCGCATGAAGCTCTAAGGTGTCGATCTCAGGTTCACCTGCCATGTCATCTGCACGGACGCACCCATCCCATGCAACATGACTGTCAACTTCGATTGTAGTTGGGATATCCAAAACTTTCAGACTGGAATTATTCAGAAGTCCTCGCGTAATATCTTCGCACCTGAGGGTGAACACCTCCTCACCACTGGTGTAATCATACTCCACCTTCATCACTTCACCTGTAATACATGCTTTGGACCCATCTTTACGAATCCATTCTAGCCAGTATGTCCTCCCAGCCAGGATATGATGTTGACAAGGTTCACGCAATTTTGTGCCTAGTTGCGAGCAGAAGTCCGCTATCGGCTTGAAGCTCTCATCAGTTTCATCGTCAGGCCATATATCACACGCGAGGAATGCCTCTTTGACTTTTTTATATTCCTCATCGGTTGGAGAAACTAGAACTAGCCCCCCCAACCCTGGTGGCAGTGACCCTGGAAGGGAGAGATCAGGTTTGTAATAGAAGTGCCAACCTTTTGGGAACCCACGTGCGGGATGCTTTTTGTCGTCGACAGGAATGAATCTACACATCTTGCGGAGGCATAGCCAGGGATGTCTTGTAGACGACTCCCTGTTATACTTGCATGCAAAACACTCTCCGCATGCATCTCTGATGCACATGACGCATTCCCGACACCTATCTCGACGGAGGCGATCGAAGAACTCTTGTACTGCATTTCTCTTTTGCTCTTTCCTTCTATCATCACTCGCTGTGGTAGTGATTTGGCCCGGATTCATGGGACTGGACACCCAGCAATTCCAAACATGCTGCTGGAGCACCTCCAAATCTCGTTCATCAAGTATGATACCAGCATTGTTATAGAAGGCGCCATATTCAACAGTCATGTTGTCAAAACATACAGTATTGTGACGAACAGCACTTTCCAAACTGGAGTAGCGAAATCCGTTTGAGGCAAGAAGGGTCAATCCACACAGTTTAGAATACGGGTAGGTGTTGATCTTCGCCTCATGGTTCAAATAGAACTTCCATCCCATAGGCAAAAACTCGGAAAGTTGCCATTTGTGGTGTTCACTGATCCTGACGCAAAACTAAGGACGAAAACGTTGAGAGTGATATTGAATGGTCTCACTGACTACGTGGAGTACTCACTCTGTGAAAGCAGCGGAAACCAGTACCAGTGGATGGCCTCGTACAAGAATCACATCGCTGACAATCCTTTGCCATGCACGGGGGGCATTCGCCACAACAAGCGTTAATAAATCTCGCGTGCTTCCCAGCTAGTACGGCTTCCTCTTGAGTAGGAACATTTGGTGCTTCCACAGCTTCTTGCAAAGCTTCATCCAAATTGTTGAATTCTTCGAACTCCTCAAAGGCTTGTGCATCGTCCACGTTGTCCACTTCCTCAACGTGCTCTTCCTTTTCAATTTCGTCTCTGAAGAAGCCCTTTGGAATCTTTCCTTTCAGTTCGGCATCAACATAAGGCTTGTATTCAACTGGTGGTTTAAACGGTAGTGGCAAACGACCCGATAGATGGAGTTGGATCGCCTCTGAAACCCGATGAATGTATTTGGACGTGATGCCTGACTGCAAGACATCGCCATCTTCAAATTTCACTTTGTAGCGAATCGCTCCTTTTCCTTGGACACGCCCCTTGCTGATGATTCTGCCCCAATAGTAAGCTGAAACAAAGCTATGTGAGAACAAAAATGCAACAGAGTGGGCTAGTCTAAGCGGCACTGCTTACATTCAGTGGTAGGATTTATGCCTGGATAGGGTGCGTATACGGGGCTACCCACTTCGAGATGCTGGTCTTTGAATTTCGATTTTTCAAAGTCAGGGTTGGCTATGATAGGAGCATCTCGAGTATTTTCTTCCTTGCACCTTTTCTGTTTCTTCCGCTTATGCCGAGGAGCCATCGCTTTCCCTGTTGTATGTTGATGAACCCGGGCCGCTGGGTCTCCACAGAAACAATATTTGTGTTGCTAGCGTGCTGTCGTGGTATGGATTGGATCTTGGATCTGGTTGCTCCAAAAATTTGTTTTATAGGTATGATATATACTTACAATACTTACTATAACACATAAGAAAAATTATGGTCCTCGCCGAGGAAGCAACGACTTGAGCATCAACCTAGCCTTCTCATCAACCTCGATGGGACGGCCAAAATCTACAATAGAGCTTTTCCAGTTCACAAAGGTGTCGTAAGATGTATCAATGCGGCCATAATGAGTCACAAGCACGTCAAATTGAAAAGACTTTTTGTCATCCGAAACAACGTGCTTTGTTGTTGGCGCATGATTATCCAGATGTGTCAAGGATGTTCGTGTCTCATCTTCTCCAGCTTCCAAGCGTATGGCATGGAATAACACCTGTACCTGAGATTCAGCATGCTCCATGGCATCAAGAATCCATTCGTGGGGATTTGCGAACACACCTCCTCCAAGCTTTGTCAAAAACAGTGGTTCGGTTGGTACTTTTGGGATATCCGATCCCATCATGGTGCGGTGCTCAAGACGTAACTTATGGATAATATAAGCATAGTAGGTAGCTTCGTAGGCAGCCTTGAGTACTATGCGAGCCAAAGGTTCCCATGGCCGGGGAGCGTATTGTGAATACCCGATGGAACAGGCTGAGGCGAAAACTTGGGAAGCATACTTTGTGTTTGCCTGAACAAAAGGAACGGACTCATTGTCGCTCTTGCTTTTAATGCGTACACTATCAAACTGACATCCAACATGAATCAAATCAATGAGATCCTGTTCTAATGCAGAATTTCTATTGCAGGATGCTGTGAGGTGTGGCAACATTTCAGACCCTACTTTTGTCAGCTCGATGTATCCATTTCGTACATTCCAGAGACGATCACCATTTTTAGCCAGATGGTTCCAAATAATTGGCTCAATGTCCGCAATTCCATTCAGCTGGAGATTGACAGTCTGTCCATATTTTGCTCCCTCACCTGGAGGAATTTGCAGGGGCATTTTCCAGTCGTGTTCCAGGACTTCTTGTTGATTGACTGGCACCAGATAATTTCGGAAAGCAGTTGCACCAGCACACGCAATAGCACAGGAAGGGCCCTGAGTATGATCATGTTGATAGATAGTTATGCCAGCCTCGGGTGTAATGTCTGGACTTCCAAACTCAAGGCAGTTGAACTGAGATGCAGCTTGGAAAAGCCCACCAGGATGTTTTGAGTGTAATACGCGAGAATCCCCAGTACTGTGCCCCTTCTTGAAGTTGACCTCTGTATAGCCGCCTTTCTTGAGGAGATCGAAAGCGATCCCTCGGAGTTCCTTTACGTTGTCGAAGCGAAAGACACCCGCCTCGATTGCGCAATCGCCTTGAGAAACTGATGAAATGAGACATTTCTGCCAACCAGCGATGATATCATCATCAACGAATCTTGCGCGGGCTATGAAGTCACGTTGATTGCGGCGGAAGTCATTGTGAAACTCGTTATGCCCAAACAGCTGTGTGAAGAAATTCACCATCTTCATGATTTGGTGAAGCCAGTGCGTGTTGTGGATCATCGTGAATCGTGAGTCGTGGTGAGATGTTGTCAAAAGACTCAAGGCGACATTAGTACTAACGTTAGTACATACTAAGCTACTACCGGTAGTATACATCATTTCTGGCTAGCTGTGGGTGAAATATGACTTCAAATGAGGCATATTCGAGTTTTGGTATTTCTACTAGGTAGAGACCACAACCGTTCGACGATGTGCTTCTTGCGACATATTGGCAGGCTATTAAATCTTTGGGTGGTTTGGTGCTGTGGCATCAAGACGTCGTAGTACCGGTCTGTGCTTCGGCTCAGGAGGTGCGGACGCGAACGGAGGACAGGCGCATGAAGGATCTACGACCTCCAATCTGGAAGGAGGAGAAGAAACGAGAAAGATCCAAACGAGGGAAAGGATTGGAGGCTCACAATCCGAATTGATCAAGACATTAGAAGGTCTCTCGCTGAAGACTTGCCTTGTTGGTGTATCTAACCTCTTGATTGAATTTGTCCAGGTAATTGCTTTGTTATTGTTGCTAGCTTTTTCTTTTGTTTCGTCCTCTTTCTCCCGTTGGTGGTGTGTTGCAGTTGAAGAATGTCCATCTCCAAGACCTTCGTTCCTCCGGCCCTTGATGCCTTGGAGGTGTTCAAGGTGCTCCCGTCCGACCCTGAAAAGGCTATGGCTTTGCTCGCGGAGCAGAACCCAGCCATTGCGGATGGAAGCCCCGGAGAATTCGTCTACGCCTTGGAACGAGCCAAGGAATGGTCTGGGACCAAGTTTGTGTTGATCCAAGTGGGTCCAACCTTATGTTTTGGTCGTGTTGGGAAGCCGTCTGAGCATGTCCGGTTCTGTGGTCAGAATGCCGAACTATGCACTATTGAAGGGCACCGCGTCAACCGTCTCGGGAACGTCAAACCTGGATGGTATATACCTGGTGGAAGTACCAGTCGGGCGGGTGCTTTTGCAGAACCCTGGCTGCCTCTCGAAGCCGATGGCGGGCCGATCACCCCGGCTGTGGCGCGTGCGATGTCTGAGAAGCTCTTCAAACTGACCATCGGTCAGTGGAAGTTGCTGATGTGGCGTTGGCGCGAACAAGTCCTCGGCGAACCCATGCCGACCCCTCAGCAGGTCCTTCATCCTGAGCTGTTTCCGAAAGGTTTTGCAGCTAACCCATTGGAAGAAGTTGACCTTACTGAAGACCCGATGGTGCGCACCAAGAGAGCCTTTGCGTCCCAGCTTTCCCCTGCCGGCGAGCCGGAACGATCGCCATGGAAAGCGCGGATTGCTGATCAGTTCCAGGAGCCTGCTGAACCAAATGCTCCTGCAGTTGAACAGGTCGGAAACCTCAAGTCCCCCCCAACCCAACCTCGCACCCCGCGTGTGGGGGAAGGGATCGCTGCCTTCCTTGGAAGTCCTCCTGGTCAAGAAGCCGGTCGAGAGACCACTCGTCTCGCCCGCGCTCCGGAAACTGGTCAAGGACAAGCTGTCCCAGGTGATGGATATGGTGAAGAGAGCGACAACCCTCGCCCTACTGGGGGGCGCCCCCATTCCACTCAAGAACTTTATCTGTTGTTCACCGCTACGAACCAAAAGGTGTCTTTACTCGAAGATCGTACCAAGCAGCTCGAAACAGCTCTTGCGAAGGCCAAGGAAGACTTGGTCGAAGAGCGTCAACAAAGGGCTCTTGAACGTGAGGAAGCTCGTACGAGTATCCAGAGCATGAGATCTGCTCTCCAAGACCTAGAAGCATTGGAGCAGCAGTGGGTAGCGAGGTACCAAGAAATGCTCAATTTACAGCGTAACTTGGGACGGAACGGAATGGGAGGTGATCTGGAACAGGTAAACCAAACCCTGGCTGAGTACGGTATCCATATCGACAGGCTTCGTACTGAAGTAGGTAGGTTCAGGAACGCCACTGGCGTTGGAACTGCCGTGTCTATCCAAGGACACACGTGGGCTTCCCCAAGAGAGTTGCGCGAGTGGTTGGGGGATCCCAACATGGATTTCGGTATCTTTCACGATGCCACTTCCTTGTTGCACTCAATCATCCCGAAGTCGGTAGACCACAAAGGAGCCTTGAGCATTATCAAAGCCACTTCCGATGCTCGACTCAGGTCTGAACTTGAAGGTCGCGTGGTGACGAGCTTTGCTTGTCGAATTCCAGCTGTCCTGGTTGGGAGTGACGACGAAGGGTCCAACGATGCTAAACTTCTTGAGAAAAATCTCGGAAAGAAGCACGACTGGAAGGGAGATGATGACGGCATCGGCTATCGAATGGTCTTTGGTGTGAATGAAGTTGTGGACAAGGTCAATGCGACCATCGAAACGCTAAACTCGCCCGAAGTCCAGATGTTAGCACAACACATGCTCAATCGATCGCACCAGTTCGTCACCCGTTTCGTCTCGTTCATTGACTCCTGGTTATTTGAACTGGAGGCTGGGTCAATCTTTACCTCTGACCAAGTCTGGGGAATCATGGTGCACACCTTGAACGCGGTGTTCGACGAGTTACACAAGGTTCGTACGGCTCACCCGAATGTCGTGGAACGTGACTTGTCGGTGCTCTTGTGGGGACTTCTCAAGAGCCACCAAAGGATGCAAGATTTTATCAATCATGGTTTTAGAAGTGACCCCATTCTCAACGCGGTGATCATCAAACACCTCCTTCGTTCCAGTCCCACTGCAACAATGAATTCCAAAATCGCCACATTGGAGAAAGCATTGCAGACTGCTGTGGGAACTATAACTGGATTGAAGACTAGGCTGGCGACGGTCGAAGGCAAAGTGAAAGGTTGATGGTGTCCGGCAACAGGAAATGGAGGGGAGCAACACTTTCGAACGAAGATATTGGTAGAGAGTGTTGTAACTATTAGGCATGTGATTCGCTCCATTACTCCTGTTGTCGGCAGCGACCAAGCATGGTCATGGGTCTTGGTAGGCGAGCAACTACCGTTGGAATCGAGGATGAGATGTGTACCGTTTACAGAGGAGAGCTACAATATGTTGGAGCAGTTATCTGAAGGACATCCAGAATGGGATCTGGATGTGCTCCCAGTTGGTTCCGAGCCGGACCATAGGGAATGGACGCTTCGAAAGAAGCAAGGAAAAGGGATGAAGGAGAATGTTCTCGGTTTGTTTGAGGTGGCCAAATGGACAGAACTTTTGTGGAAGTGGTTGGCGAGCTTGGAGGCTTGGATTTGTTGCACGTGTAGTTCAGGAGTGGCAAGGAGATTAGCGGGTCAGTGCCGAGATTCTCGAATGGATTTTGGCCTGCGGAAGCTGAATCATCGGAAGCTCGGTGGTCTCACGGACGCGAAGGTGTGGGTGGTTTGGCAAGGTTCGAAAGCTAAGGAAGCTGTGAAGTTCGAGCAATTATGGTATGCTGAACGTCCAACCTCGGCATTCATGAATCAAGTTGTGTACAAACCTGTGGGGAAAGATATGAAGAACACAGCTGACTGGATTGTGAAAGCTGACTCTATTTTTCCGTGGCCATTACCTGAGGGGAGACCAATAGTGAAGTGTTTCTCATTGCTGCGGAAGCAGTTTCATCTTCGCGAAATGGCTGATAAAGAAATGGCTCAAGTAGTGGACTTGCCCATGGACGCATCGGAACGGCTCGTGAAAACAGTCTGGGAATGGAAAGGTGGATACACAATCCCCTTGAAAATTCCAATGGAAGTGTTGTGTCACTGCGCAGGGTGGTTGGGAGAGGTGTACAGGTTGAACGTCGCTTCCTCAGAGAAAGAAAGGGAATCTTCACGAACCAATCCCTCCATGATAGACCCTTGGGTAGCGAGACATTTTTCACATGCAAAAGGAGACCAAGATTCAGATTCGACGGTAGCGAAATTGTCCTACTTTTGTTGGAGATGGAACCCACAAGCTACAGACAAGATCTCCACTGCTACAAAAAATGATGACGCGGTAGTGGATCGATTGTTGTGGTCTCCGGGAGATGCGACCCCGGAATGGGAAATCTGTCGGGAGATTCTTCGGAGAAAAATGCTGTCCCGATGGAAACGAAAGATTACTGCGGAAGGTGCCCAAGAGTGGACACGATACGTGAAAGAAACTCAGGGTGTTGGTAAGGAACCTGACCAGCGAGTGCTGAGCGCCATCCAGGATGCTGTTAGCCGTTCGGCCAATTCAGAGTGGTTTGATTGGACCGATGGCAGCAGGTTACTGTTCTGGAGATGGCCGAAGGCATGGAGGTACGAAGCCCTCTGGGGAGGTCAAGTGTTTCACACAACCAATCCAGCGCGGCGACCAAAGGCTCGTAAGGTTCCTTGTGACGACGATACACAAGCGCTGATAGATCAAAAGCTCATCAAGATCATCAAGCGTAGATACCTTCGGTTCCCGAGAGGACCAAATGAGGTATGCGTTGCCATTCCGTTTTTCTCTGTCCCCAAAGGACTCGATGACATTCGTGTAGTCTGGAGTGACACTGAGAATGGGGTCAACTTGTCCATTTTTGTGCCCTCTTTCTTTCTTCCCCTCCCGGATACTTTGTTTCGGAGATTGCCTAATGGCGGGTGGATATTTGATTTTGACATTGGGGAGATGTTTCATAACTTCCCAATGCACCCCTCCGAGCAAAAGTATGCAGGTGTTAACATTCCAGAAAGTTTGTCCAAGATGCTGCAAGGGGCAAAAATGATGGTATGGGATCGGTTATTGTTTGGTTGGAGACCGTCCCCATATTTATCAGTACGAATGTTAGCCCGGGCTGTCGAATGGAGTGTGGGTGATACCACCGATGTATCGAATCCCTTTCATTGGCAGTCTGTCATCTTGAATTTACCCGGGAGTGATGATTACAATCCTGCACTCCCATGGGTGATGATCTTGCGATTTGACGGAACCCAGGCTACAATCATTGTGTTGTATGTGGATGATGGTCGAATTGTTGCATCTACGCAAACGTTAGGCAGCCAAGCGATCCGACGAGTTACATCCCGGCTCCAACATTTGGGAGTCCAGGACGCTGCGCAAAAGAGACGTCCAGGGTCCCAAGAAGCAGGAGCGTGGGCTGGGACAGTTGTGTTCACGTCTCATGATCTGGAAAGGAAGTTTATTTCCCAGCAAAGGTGGGACAAAGTGAAGGAGTCACTTCGCTGGGTCCGAGAAGCATTGTCGGCGTTTGAGGAGTTCGGTACACTTATACCCTACAGGAAGTTTCTATCAGTAAGAGGTTTCTTGGTCTACGTGTCTATGACTTACTCTCATCTGAGACCATTTATGAAAGGGTTCCACCTAAGCGCCTCGTCGTGGAGACCCAATCGAGATTCAGAGGGATGGGCTATTGGTAAACCTAACTCCGACGATCAAGAGTTGGAAGTCGAAGACCCGGAACCAGACCCCACTGTATCTATAGGTGATTCGGATGCTGAAGATGTTAATTTGGAAAGTGTGAACGAGCGGGATATAGAGGAAGTGCGACCGGTTCCGAGATTGAAATGGGATCTCGAAGCCTGGGAGCACTTCTTTGAAAATGAGTCCCCTACAATGGTCTTGTTGCATCCGGTTCGGTCTTCAATATCTCTGCTCTACGGATTTGTGGATGCCTCAGGAGAAGGCTTTGGAGGGACATGGCGGTATGCTGTTGGAAAAGACCGAAATGAACCCTTCCATCTCAGGCGAGGTTTTTGGTGCAACAACGAGAGTGAAGAGTCCTCGAATTACAGAGAATTTCGAAATCTTGTGGATCATATCGCTGACCTAGTGAGTCGCCGAGACATCTCTGGTCACGAGGTGTGGATTTTCACGGACAATGTGGTTACAGAACAGGTAATCTACAAAGGTTCATCCTCTTCTAAGCAGCTGTTCGATCTCGTTCTAGAGCTTCATCAGCTCCAATTGGATGGCAACTTTGTGTTGCGGGTTGTGCATGTCGCTGGAACACGCATGATCGGAGAGGGTACTGACGGCTTGTCTCGGGGAGAACTCAACTTTGGAAGGTTGGATTCTCCGGATCTCACTCGGGTACCATTACATCTTGCTTCTGTTGCCCGATTCCCAGGTGTCAAATCTTGGATCGAATCATGGGTATGTTCAGAAAACTTACGATGGGCAACCGAACAACATTGGTGTCGTGAGGCCACACTTCATGGCCAATGGGGTGACGTGATACCTGAGGAAACCTGGGTGTGGGATTTACCTCCTGCTGCAGCAGTCTACGCATTGGAAGAACTCGCCTTGGGGCGAGTAAAACGTCATGAACATCTGTGCGGTATTGTACTCGTTCCTCGGCTGATGTTGCCATCTTGGAGACGAAGGTTTATGAAAGTGATGGACTTTTATTTTGTGGTTGAACCTGGTTGTCAATGTTGGCCGTCCGAGATGCATGAACCCTTGTTCGTTGGTGTGTACTTACCCTTGCTTCGATGTAGGCCGTGGGATTGGAAGAATGTCAGATTTATGGTGGACTTTGCCCATGAGGTGCAAACGTTGCTCCGGACGGATTTCGTATCTGGAGTCCGTTTGTTGCATCAATTTTGGAAAGCGGCTAGGCACCTTAGGGACATGCCGTGGGGCGTGGTGTCCCGATTGTTATCAAGCCCCAACTACCATCCGTTTCTCGGTGTGGCGGGAAAGGGACCCGATAGCTGATGCTGACTTGGAGGAAGATGAATTTGAGTCCAATCGATTCTTGGAGGCACGAGCAGGCGATCACTTGACTTGCTTGTTCGTGTGCGATGAATGTATATTTTGGAATTTGAAGTATAGGCTTCCTTCCAATGATTCCCCAGGCGACAAAAATTTGCTTGCTTACATTCGGAGAGCAAATCTGGATGCTTTTTGGAGTCGAGCTCCATCGACTGTATCTCAGAACAAGCGACATTTTCGGGACCAACTTCGTTTGGGTGAGAGCTTAGGTCTGGAAATGTTCGGCAACCCATTCGAAGAAGGAGCGCATGCTCGTCGATTGGAATTTGGTATCACAGCTGCGATTGGAGTGCTGTATAAATCCGAGCTCCCGGGTCGTCACGAGGCAAAACAAAAGTTTGGCTCAGCCCGTCGGGCTCGTACTGTTCACTCTAATTTCTTCCGGTCCTCCGTCAATGGCTTGTTGACAACAGCAGCACTACGATCAGAGTCACGAAGAACGGTCGTGTCCATGTCTCCTACTGACTCGGACTGGTTCATCAATTTTATGAAAGGTTTCGAGGCGAGAGTGGGACAGCGGATTAAGCGAGATGCGGCATTGTCAATTGGAGTCATGGTATGGTTTAATCAGAAAGCTCATGAGGAATGGAATCGAGCACGTGTTGACCGGGACAGCCAAGAAATGTTCCGTGTGGCGGAATGGGGAGCCTACTTCTCCCTTACGTTTTGCCACAGTTTGCGAGGTTGGGAAACAGTGAAAGCTGTGTACAGTCAAACAAAAGAGCAAATGGAACTCCCGGTGCTAGGCGTTGATGGTGAATCTGGGCACGTTGGGTTAGCCTTGGTGGGTCGATTCAAACGTTGCGGGAATCAAAGCGTCAAGTTGTTGTGTTTAATCTCAGGTGAAACTGCTTCTGGACTCCAGCCTCTGCTGTGGACGCAGCGGCTGATGTCCAGTTTGGAAGAGCGGGGTCTCCACTCAGATTGGCTGTTTCAGACGGAAGACGGAAAACGGAAAGGAATGTCATTTTTCTATGAACAATTTTATGACTACCTTGAGGATTGCCAGCGAGAATGTCCTGAACTGATCGCCCCTGAAATGAATGTAACTGAAGATTATTTTTTGGGAAGGTCCTTTCGGCGAGGGGCCACCACCAGAGCGCAAGCAGCAGGAGTTTCAGAATCCACCATTGAATGGATAAATCGGTGGGGAAGTGCAGAGGAACAAGTTGTGCGTGGCCCAATGCGAGTGATATACACGGAGAGGAAATTGTTGATACATACCTTCTTGGAGTTTTCTGCAGCGTTGTGAGGAAGCAAGTAGTATTGGTGTGTGTTGATTGTTGGATGACGTTGTGGCGTAGCAGAGGAGTAAGAGGTCCGAAAGGAAGGAGGAGTTCGGACGGGAGTGGAGTTGAGGCTTTATCTTCGGAAGACCTGAGTTGGTGAGCGAGAACCAATGAGTACTCAGCAGTCTTCGGTGACACCTTACCTCGAAGGTGTACATCCCACTGGGCGAGTGCAGGTGTGTGGGAGGCGGAGGCCAGGGCAACACGGGTCGGGCACTGAAGAAGTACGGGCACCCGACCATATCGATGTTGTTCTGGACCTTTGGAGGAACAGTTGGCTCGACTGTTTGCAAGCAGTCGTTGATCAGGGAACCTAGCGCGGGTTCATCCCCCTTGGTGCTTCAACCCTTTTACTCTAACTGTTCTCTTCAATTTGGACCAACTGACCAGCAGGATATGCACCCATGCGGGGGACCGCATGGGTAGGTGTTTAGCAAGAAGATGGAACAACTCGCCTACCACCATTGAAGTACAGCGATGTGGCGAAGTGGAAGTAATGTTTGTATCTAACTTCGTCTTATTATTGGGGATCCTCATCGTCCGACCGTAGTTCGTTACATACCGGTCTGTGCTTCGGCTCAGGAGGTGCGGACGCGAACGGAGGACAGGCGCATGAAGGATCTACGACCTCCAATCTGGAAGGAGGAGAAGAAACGAGAAAGATCCAAACGAGGGAAAGGATTGGAGGCTCACAATCCGAATTGATCAAGACATTAGAAGGTCTCTCGCTGAAGACTTGCCTTGTTGGTGTATCTAACCTCTTGATTGAATTTGTCCAGGTAATTGCTTTGTTATTGTTGCTAGCTTTTTCTTTCCCACCCACCCGCCCATGGGCAACACGGGTCGGGCACTGAAGAAGTACGGGCACCCGACCATATCGATGTTGTTCTGGACCTTTGGAGGAACAGTTGGCTCGACTGTTTGCAAGCAGTCGTTGATCAGGGAACCTAGCGCGGGTTCATCCCCCTTGGTGCTTCAACCCTTTTACTCTAACTGTTCTCTTCAATTTGGACCAACTGACCAGCAGGATATGCACCCATGCGGGGGACCGCATGGGTAGGTGTTTAGCAAGAAGATGGAACAACTCGCCTACCACCATTGAAGTACAGCGATGTGGCGAAGTGGAAGTAATGTTTGTATCTAACTTCGTCTTATTATTGGGGATCCTCATCGTCCGACCGTAGTTCGTTACATACCCCACAGCCTCGGCCGCTCTCCTTCTTGACTTTGCAAAACAAACTACAACCCACTTTGTTGCATCTTTTTCCAACAAGCATTTTCCTTCCCCAGTGTCCCCCAGGAGGAAGCAGACAGTATGAAAGGAAGGTTTCACAGTGACTGTGGGGTCTATATGCATCTACGAGTTATAGTATTTCTTTCAATACCAGTTTTGACAGGAGCTCTGAAGTTTGCTCTTTGCCCAAAGGCGACAAGCAACCCATTTTTTGAAGTTGCCTACGAAGGGTGCTCCGCCACTGCCGCAAACCTCTCGAATCTTTCCGACTTCGCTCTTGAATGCATGCTGGTGGGTCCCACGGAATCAGACCAGACGGGGGTTCAACAAGCTCAAATGATTAGAGATCTTATCGATGAAGGCATCGATGGTTTGGCCATTAGTGTGCAGAACTCAACAGCCTTACGACCAGTCATTCAAGAAGCTGTGGATAGAAATATCCCAGTTGTAACTTTTGATAGTGATGACCCACTTTCGGCTCGAACTTCCTATGTTGGGACAGACAACTATTTCTTTGGTCAGCAATTGGGGAAAGTTCTAAAACAATTGCACCCAACCGGGGGGTCAGTCCTTCTTGTCAGTGATGAGACTCCCAACATTGCGCAGCGAGAAGCTGGGATCCGAAATGCATTGTTCGGGGAAGATAGCAAGTGGGAATGGGTTGAGGTTCCCGGTAGTCCTATCAATCCCCACGGTAACAACACTTACGCCGTGACCATGACACATGAGGTTGTTCGGGCGCTGGGAACCTCATTGACTGCTGTAGTACTGGCCTTTGGAGGCCCTATGTTTATAGAAGAGCTATGGACGGAGATGGTGGATGAATTCCCCAATGTTATATGGGTCGCTGGTGATGGCCTAGCTATCCAGTTGGAGCTGTTGAGTAAGCACAAGGCAGATGGCCTCGTTGCACAATTGCCATACGATATGGGGAGGAAGTCCGTGGAGGCACTTTTTTCAATTCACTTGCAGCGCTCTGGGAGTCTAATCGAGGAATTTTTTGATTCCAAGCAAACTTTGACTGAATTTATTGGGACCAATGTCCTGGAACATGTTCGAGTGCCTCTCACACTCCCAGTTCTGAACGTTGATCATCACTATTTGGGGTCTCTTTCTATCCTGGGATACTCACTATATGGTATTGTCATCATGACTTCAATAGGTTTCTCCTGGTGGACGTGGAAAAACCGCAAAATTCAGGTGGTCGCATTTGCACAGCCAGCCTTCCTTGCGATGGTAGCATCAGGGGTAGTTATTTTGGGAGCAGCCATGATTCCTCTAGGTTTCGATGATTCCTCACTATCCTATACTGAATGGCATGGGCAATTTTTCTGTATGGCGCCGGTCTGGCTTATTTTCCTGGGTTTCACAATCACGTTCTCAGCATTGTTCGCAAAAATGTGGAGAGTGCAAAAACTATTCAAGGCCAGTCAATCGTTTCAACGAGTCGAAGTAAAACCTGTTGACGTGTTGGCTCCTTTCATTGTACTTTTTACACTAAACTTCGTCACATTGATGACATGGACTCTTGTGGATCCTTTGTACTATGTAAGGGTATCAATGGATGGAACTGATGCTTGGAACCGGGTTATTGCTAACTACGGGACATGCCAAATGAATCAACCTTGGCCCTTCGTTTCTGTACTGGTGGCTCTCAACCTCGGTGTTCTGTTATTCACCAATTATCAAGCGTACGAAACAAGAGAAATCCAGGTTGAGTTCTCAGAAGCCAGATATGTCCGCATGGTGGTAGCTTGCATACTCCAAGCCTTCCTAATTGGGATTCCACTTTTGTTTCTAGTGAAGGAACTCCCAAGTGCTTGGTACATGACCCTCATTTTTTTGATTTTTGTTGTCTGCATGACGGTGCTCCTCCTCATTTTCTTACCCAAAATCTTCTTGGCCTATCATCATTCCATGAATGACATGCAAAACAAACTACATATCCGTGTCACAACGAAGACATCAGCGAGGCAAAGCAACGATCAGTACAATCATTGCTTTCGCGAGGCCTCGAACATTTTGGGCTACGGTGAAAATCCTACCACCAGCCCCCCACAGGAATCATCGCTTGAATCAAGCCAAGTTGTCGCAGAAGGTACGAGTTCTTGTCGACACCCATCTGGCAATGAGTTCGATGGGTGGACTGAAAACCCAAGACGTGCTAGTGACAACCCAGTGGAGTAGATGATGACTAAAATAAATTAGTATCGAGCAGTGTAGTCTTCTCATCATGCTTGAGAATGGATCAAAACGATTTTTGGCTGTCTTTGGATCAACAAGACCGAGGCGCACTTTTCACCCCTATACAGATAACCAACAACAATAACCAGGTTGGAGACCTCCTATTATTGAGAATCTCTGTAGCGACAAACCAATGGATTATCATCTGTCAACTGCAACAGTTGTGACACAATTGGATGCCCGTGTGGCCGTCGAGTCGACGGGCGCTCCTAGCAAAGAATTCCTCCACCAACGGCTTAAAATCTCTACATGTTGTGGTCCGCTTTCCGCCTGGGTCTGGTGGTAATAGCAAGTATTCCATGTTGACAGGTCCCACTTGGAAATATGCTCCGCCAACTCCAACATTGGTGATTTCAACTACGGGATGGCTTTCAAAAAATGCATGGTGAACAGGAGTACTCAAGTCGAAAAGGCCATGCAAATCTGGGTCGATGTGTCGTTTAACCTCGTCCAGCGAGAGCCATGTGTATGAGTGTTTAGTTCAGCGAGGAGTCAACCTTGAGGTATCGGAAAAAGAAGCATTAGCCGCATTGTACGATGTATGCGAAGTGAGTGATCAAGTCGTTGCCACCAGAATTATTCGGAAATGCATGCTGCTTTTGATTGGGAACAAGGATGGGCAAGGATGTCTTGTGTTCCTGAGGGGCACTCCGGAAAAACAATCTCAAATAAGATAGCAATGAGATAAATGATAGGATTGCTCACAGTTTGGACCACAATGCTGCTGTAGGACCACCAATCGTTGTAACTCTTCTCGTCCGAGGATACCGTACGTACTGTGGGAATTGGGAGTGGGGCTTTTGGCAGTACTTATGGACTGGAGCTATTAATATACCATGCATATATAAGTGCTTCCGACATTCACAGACATCATGCGCCATGGGCCATGTGCCACGATGTGCAATGTGCAAACGCAACTCCTTCATGATCTCTCGCAACACAATCCATCACATCATCACGCAAGAATCCCCGCCCGCCATTATGGAGGAATCCCCTAAGATCCTTTTGGCAGTGACAGGATCAGTCGCAGCTGTCAAGGCCCCCGAAATTGCCGTCAAACTTACCCGCGAATCCAAAGCCCATGTTCGAGTGTTGTTAAGTCAAGGAGGTCGTCACTTCTGGGATCTCGCTGCCACCTACGATGCCCAATCTTGGGAACAATGGCAGCAATTGGCCAATGAGGGACTTGCTTCTGTCATTGGGCCAGATGAAGAGTGGAAAGAATGGAAAAAGTTGGGAGATCCTGTATTGCACATTGATTTGCGGGATTGGGCTGACATCCTAGTGATAGCTCCCCTGTCGGCTCACACTCTGGCCAAAATGGCGAATGGATTGTGCGACGATACACTTACGTGTGTGGTACGTGCCTGGGAATTTGGGTATACTGGAAAAGGAAAACCACTAGTATTGGCTCCAGCTATGAATACTACTATGTGGGAACATCCATTGACACAGAAACAGCTGGCGACGGTGCAAAGTTTTTGGAAGGATGATCCACGAGATGGTGGTGGACCAGGGAATGATGGAGTTTCTTTTGTGGCGCCTCAAGTCAAGGCATTGGCGTGTGGAGTTGTGGGAAATGGGGCATTGGCTGCAGTAGACGACATTTGTGCAGCCGTGCGAAAGACTCTCGAGGACTTTGCTGGACGGTGAGCGCTGGACAAAAACTTTCAAAACTCTCCAAATACATTATTGCTTCAACGATTGGTGGTATCCAAGAAGAATGAGAGGAACTTAATGCTCTCTGTACCTGTCTATGCAGCAGGTCATGCCAATTGAGGTCATGGGTATGTGTTTGGAGTACACCTCCTCTTACCTTTCCAATCCATGACGGTAACGCCGCCTAGAATATCATGCCAATGGTGATGTTGTTCGGGAATGTGGGTATTGCCCGACACTACAAGGTAGCAGAGGTGCGTGAAGGAGTTTGGAAAGGAGCTTGGAGAACAGGAGCAGGCTTTGGTACCCTGATAATGGAGTCAAATCTCACGCTCAAGCTACCCTTCATGTCGTGCTAATCCTTTGTTTAGGGTTTTCAGATGTATCACTAAACCAACAGTCCTCTACTTTCCCAACTAGCCACTGCAGGCTTGCTTTACTACTCGAACTAACAGTGATGAGATGCGTGCTAGCGATGCAAGGCAAAAGCTGACCGTCTGTACGTCCCACTCATTATATCAATTTCCTCACTTTTTGCCGGAAGTTTCGTTGCCCATCGCAATTAAACTCTCGTCACAAACCACAAATCCATGTCACCCTCTACCATCACCACCGCCTCATGTTTGTAGACGACGAGACTCGCATTTTCATTTGTGGGTGGCTTCACAGCCTCCCATCACTTTGCATGGTCGAGACCAACTTTGGATGTACATGAAGGCAGATACATTGTTTGTCTAGTACATTCATTACACATATATCACTAAATGAGAACTCATCAGCGAGAGCTGTTGGCCGAAACCGATTAAGCGGAGGCCTGTTCATTCTTATCCTCAGCCAATTCCTGCTTCTTTCCATGGCGACTGTTGGTGTGGTCTTCCATGATGCTCAAACGGTTGTTCTCGAGAGCCTGCACATGCTCATCCTTGGGGGCTTCGTAAACATAGGCCGCTCCCTTGTGCCGAGAAATATCCATACCAACTTCCTCCTCCAAAGGATCGATACGGAACCAACCCATCATGTTCAAGAAGTAGAAGTATACACCCATGATGGTGAAAGTCCAAGCGAAAATGAAAAGCACGCTGACCAATTGGATGCCAAGCAAAGTGAAATCGCCGCTTCCTCGAGCCCATTCATAGACTGTGACAAGACACGTTTCAAAGCAGAGAGATGTGAGATATTGTTCTTGACACTTGGCAGTCAAATCATCATACAGCTACTTACACCAACCAACATGATCGCTTTTTCCAAAGGCAGCCTCAAGGAGTTCACCCTTGGTGAAAAGACCAGTGGCGATTACACCCCAGGCTCCTCCAACCATGTGAACAGGAATGGCATCGACAGCGTCATCAATGCGGAATCGGATCAGAAGCTTGGATCCAATCAAGTAAAACCACCCAGCAAAGATTCCAATGACAACAGCAGCCCAGGTATCTACAGTGGCACACCCGGCAGTAATTGCGACAAGTCCGGTCAGGCAACCGTTCATTGTGTACCCAAGGTCATATGTATGGACACCTGTCCACCAAAAGTCGAGAGCTGTGGAGGTGAACATAGCGCTCACTGCTCCAGCACAAGCAGCAAGGGTGGTGTTGACAGCGACCAAGGCGGCAACGTCACCAAATCCAGTAGAAGAAATGAAAAAGACCGACCCGGGATTGAATCCGTACCATCCAAACCACAGGCAAAAAGTTCCGAGGAATTGGAGGGCGACGCTATGGGGAGGGAATTCTGCGGGTTCTTCGAGAGGATTTCCGGCCTCGTCGTAAAATCGTCCCTTCCGGGGACCCAGAATGAGAGCACCGACAAGTGCAGTGACACCTCCGAGCATGTGGACAGGACCGGATCCAGCCAAATCAATTGCTCCGCTATTCCAAAGGGGGTCCTTGGCTGCTGGGGAGAGGAAACCGTTGGGAGACCAGAAGGCATGAGCGACAACTGGGTAGACCAAACCCACGAGGAAAACAGAGTAGAGAAGGTAGGCCTTCATCTGGGTTCTCTCGGCAATAGTTCCAGCAACGATAGAAGAAAGAGCACAGGCAAATGCAAATTGGAAGAACCAGTTCTCGAATCGGATATCGTCGTTTTGCAAGAAAAATCCTTTGCTGCCAACAAAGGTCTTGCCACCCTCAGGGTCGTCGCCACCATATGCCAGAGCATAGCCAGTTACCCAGAAGGCAAGGCCACCACCACATGAGTCAAGCAAGTTCCACAAGATGACGTTCTTGACATTCTTGGCCCGGATCGACCCGGCACAGAGCATGGCGAAGCCTGTTTGCATGAAATAGACGAGGGCCCCTGCAAAAATGAGGTAGAACGCATCAATACCCCCTGCCAGGTCCGTAGTTTCTTCTTGAAGAGCCTGATCATTTCAGTTCAAGTGAATCAAGGTTGGATATAGTTTCTGAGATGAGGACAGGGATATAGGCGTGAACTGATTGGTCGTTGTCGTTTACTTACAGCAGAATGTTCGGTCGAAATGCACTTGAGCAAGTCATCCAACTGGGTGGACGAATCAGGGTACAACGCAGCACAGGATTCGTAGATCGTTGTCATGTTCAAAGGTGGCGGATCAACAATGTATTATCCAATGGACCAGGAATTATTTTTATGGTGGGTGCGGAACCGTCACCGAATGCTGCGAATTTGATGGTTGATGGCTTGTGTGGTTCGGAACAAACCGATGCTTAGTTTCGGCTGATATTCTCCACACAAGATATTCTTTTTTTCTGCTGCATACTCTTGACAACATTTCAGTGTTCCCATTCTTCACAAAAATGAGAGACCAATTAAGAGAGGACCCGAGAGGCCTAGCAATTCGATTTGGCTGGGAACGAAAATGCCTTGACTATGAAAGTGCAGCACCGAATTGTTTTTTACTGGCTGTTGTAGGGGTTGTACGTGTTAGTACTGCATCATCGTACAATTTCCGAATGGCCCACAATGAAATTGCAAAGATGATGTTGATGATGAAGGTGCCGCCTTCCCGAAAATTCTGTATGCAAACTCATGGGTTCGCCTTTACAGAGGACTATGGTAGTTCCTATCGAAGACTCCAGCTACTACTAGAAGTTAGAGTACTCGTACTGAATAATAAGTACTTTTAGTACTAACGTTAGTAAAATACTATCACGCAACGCCGAGGTTATTGGTACCATACATGGAAAAATGAACCTTTGTGATTATTATTATTATTAGGATTATGACTAGACAGAGTTCTTCCGAATGATCTCCTTTTCTCTCTGTGCGTCCAGAGCCTCAGGGGTGGTGAGAGCATCTATGGCAGCAATGTCTTCTTCGGAAAGTGAAAATCGGATGGATCTTTGATTCTCTTGCATACGTTGAGGATTTGAAGTTTTGGGGATCACAACTACGTTCTTTCCTAGAGCCCAGCATAGTGCGATTTGAGCAGGTGTGGCGTTGTACTTTGAAGCCAACTGTTGCATGAGATCGTGGTCGAATCCAGCGGTTCTGTTGAGTGCCTTGGAGGCTACAACAGTCACACCGCGCTCTTGAAAGTATGAAATGGTCTCTGGGCGATACATAAATGGTGACACTTCCAATTGATTCGTAACTGGTTGAACTGAGATCCCGGCTGCTAGGAGCTCGTTGTAGTCGGCAATGGTGAAGTTGCTTAACCCGATGCCTCGGATGACCCCTTCCTTAACCAATTCTTCAAGAACTTTGTATGTTTGGACGAAGCAGGCCGGGACAGGCCAATGGACGTACATAATATCAATGTAGTGACAATCCAAACGCATCAAGCTCTGCTTCACGCTGAGACGAACAGCATCAGGCCCTTCCTTCTGGACGTCGTTCCAAACCTTGGAACAAATAAAGAATTCATGTCGTGGTGTCCATGTTCGTTTCAAAGCTTCACCCAGTTGAATCTCATTCCCATAGTAGGATGCCGTATCAAAATGCCTATAACCGGCGGTAATAGCATCCAACAAAATCCTTGTCCCTTCGTCGTCTCCTGGAACCTGGTATAGACCGAAGCCTATTGAGGGAATAATCCGGCCATCGTTCATCCTGTGGAATGGATTGGTGGTGCCTAGCAGCATCCCTCCCAAGGGAGGAAGCTTGCCATCTATACGAAGCTGATCAACGAGGAAAAGTGCACTTCGGTGAAAATAATGTAAGCGATGACACATCTTTTTCATTGCGTTCAAAAGGGAGTTCCAGTTACGTACGTGATTGCCTTATTGTCACCCGAAAGCCGCCACAGAGCATCCATTGGAACCACCTTCAAAACAATGACTTCGCCTTCATCTTGCAAGCCCGTTAGACGCCCCTGCATTGAATGCAACTCCTCTTTGGACACTTGAATTTCGTAATACATGTACCTCAGGAATTCGTCTGATCCTCCGGGAGAGGGTGGGACTGCTGAGCAAGGCAAGTGTCCACTTTTCACTGCATCTTGACATGCAAGTTCGGTAAGATCCACCAGTTCTGAGGGTCGAAGTTTGATGCCGCATTCCTCTTCCATTTCTTTTGCTGCCGTTCCTGAAACACCATCGTTCACACTATCGATCATGCCTGCAGGCAGTTCAAGACATGCTACTTGGCCAACAGGAATCCTAATGGCATTTGATAATTGAAGCAACTGTCAGAAATTGTCGTAACGTGACAAACAATCTTTCAAAGCACATACCGAGGTTGCTCAACCAGCAAGGAATAAGTTCGATCGGGCCCAATAAGTGCTACAAGGATAGCAACGGAACCCCCCCTCAAGAAGCAAATCCCTGGAACTTGGTGCCGCCTCCCGGTTGATTCGTCCAGCAGGTATGCTTCGGCTTTCAGTTTGAGAAAGCCGACCCTAGAAGATCCAAACATATCTACACTTTGTATCTCGACCTGCTCAAGTTCAATTCGCTTCGACCCTTGCGCTTGTTGACATCGTTGTACCCATGTTTGGAAAATTTCACTTTTCAAAGCCGACTCTGTCTCTTTCTCAGGTACGAGAGAAGTGACAGGTACCGAGTTGTCGCGGAATTCAAAGGAAAACCCCATGGTTCAGTAACTAAGGATTGCGATGTCGGGGTGGATACTCGTACTGTACTGTAGGTCGTGTGGATCAGGGGCCGGTGTCAAGCAAATGCGGCAGATATATAGCAAGCTTCAAGCCCAAGCTTCACAACATCCGGAGAGGCTTGCTTGAATTCCAACCAAGTGGGGACTGTCCACCTACAATTGCTATGGAGCCTAGTCTCCGTATGAAATTGTGTCTAACTTGCTAGGTAGCTTGTTGCTCTGGTGTACTTCTCCTGTGATAAACAGGATATGACAAACCATGCACAAGTAATGAAGCTAACAATACGTGAGATCAGTAGGAGCTGGTCCCAGTATATCACCTGCGATTGTTGCAATCGTATCTTGAAAATCCAAATTCATTATCATCTTCAAAAACGATATACTCAGGAGCCCCTCACTGAGGAATTCGGAATAGGGGCCTATCGACCACCTTCCGTCTACCCCCTGGCAAATCCATCACCACATAACGTGGGCCAAACAGGTAAGAGATGGCAGCTCCCGCAGCAGCACCTCCAATATGTGAATAGTTATCAATCCTTGGGTTCACTGCACCCATAACCAAATTGAACATTAAGGTGCGGAGGAGCATGTTGGAATATGGAGCGAGTTGTGACCCCAACACTGCTTGATTGCGTCCAACATATACTAGAAAGCTCGCCATGACTCCAAAAACAGCCCCAGATGCCCCCAAACCTGGATTAGGCAGGAGCTGAACACCCACTAGGTTGCCGGCAACACCCGATGCCAAATATATTGCCAGGAAACGTTGGCTACCAAATATGGTTTCGGCGGTAGAGCCAAGGGACTGTAGGGAATACATGTTGTGAAACAAATGTGGCAAATTGGCGTGTAAAAACAGAGACGACACCAACCTGTACATTTGTTTTCCGTGCAGAATTGGTGCGGATCGACGGACTCCCCAAGGAGTCAATGGGGGGAACATTTGCTGCAATATGTACATTGCAACGTTGGCAGCCATGAGCCCAGAAGTCCAAGACCGGTTGTGAGAGTTAGTCTGAAGTCCGTCGGATCCCCTTCGTTCTCTGTCACTTCCAAAACCTGACCCCCAATCAGCGTCTAGAGAAATGGAACCCTTTCGTCGCCTTTCGAATTGTCGAGTTTCCAAAGGCCTCGGTGGGGCACCTCCTGTCAATCTCGTTAAGACTTGGACATAATTTCCTCTCGTAGGAAGATGTGGCAGAGCAAATGCCCTGGTTGGAGCGGCGATTTGTATTGAGAAAACGAGCAGCAACAGTGATTGACAAGATGCAAGTAGCTTCATTATCGAAAAATGGAAGGGTGGAAAGTGAGATTGTTGTGAGAATGTGAGACTGTTGTGTCTCGTGGCAACGATATGGACGATGGCGACGATGTCGTTCCAGGATGTTCGTTTGACTAGCACGACCCCTCGGATCTCTACTAGTATGTGATACCCCGTAGATTGATGGTATCGGTAGTTTCCTTCACTACAAAAACTATTGACAACACAGATACATTTATAACATTGACGTGACGTTTCACACGTTGTAGTATTGGGCACCATAGCACAAAAGCCCCTCCCCCTTCTGTTCATTGCTTTTCACCGTTTTCAGACTCCTCCTTTTTATTCGACTCCTTCTGCATTGATTTCACTTTCATCAACTCCTTTTCTAGTAGAGAATCAATCTTTTCTTCTCTCGCGAGTTCTTCTTTTTGTTTTTCTTTCATCAGCCTCTGCACTACACGGGTGAAGAAGTTTTCCGCACTCATGCCCGGAGGCAGTTTGTTGTTTGCTTGGGCAAAGTCCAGTTCTTCCAATGCTTCCTCCATTATTTCTTCTTGGAGATGACGGGCTCGGTCCTTTTTCTGGTTTAGTAGGTCTTGAATATACGATTCAACACCCAAGCTTATCATGCTTTGCTGTAGAGCGTCGTCTTCAGCGTCTCCCCCATAGCTAATAGAGATTGGTAAGTTTTTTTCTTTCAACTCCTTCTGCCAGTCGTTCAAACTGTGATCAGAGTCTTCCTCGGCCTCATCAGAGTTCAGATCCAGTCCAGTGATCATATCTCCGTGCTTCGCTTTCAGTTCTTCAAGTCTTTTTTTATCGTGAGATGAACCATTCTTACCCAACGGTGATGCAAGTGGTGACATGGGGGTTTGAGAACTTTTCATCGTTATTGTTGGCCCCGTTCCCCTTGGAGACTCAGGGTTTCGAATTGACCACCAAAAGCCACTGTTTCGTAGACAATAAAACAAGAGATCAGGTTCGTCTTTTACCCTCGCTATAAGATCGATCCAGTCGGCCTCCGTGCTAGATTTGGTTACCAGGGTTTTCCTACCGGCTCGATTCAGTCGGAGATAGAATTGTAAACGATTCCCCATTGTGCCACCGGATCGACGATCGTTTTCATCCTCACCCCAAAGGTGAATCCGCATCGTGGTAAGGGTGCTGTTTTGAACCAGGGCCTGAATCAGTAGTTCAACTGTCTGGTTATTAACCACATTGTCTGTTTGATAGCACTCCACCAGCTCCAATTTACAGTCATCTTTGAATAGCAAGGAAGAAATCATGTCAATGCCGTGGTCCGTATTGTCGTTTTCGTTCAACAAGAGTTCCGTGAGACAGCTTGACGAGTTGCTCTGGGACAGTTGCTCTACTAGCACTCCAAAATGTTCATCTGTCAAACCAACATTCGACAGATTTAGGCGGCGCAGGGTCAGTGACTGGGATAATTCTTTGATGCCAAGGAGTGAAAACATGGGCTTCTTTTGTGGCGCTTGGGTTTCCGTGCCGGTTGAGGGCACCAGGGCTTCAGCCTCGCGGGAGATTTCCAAAACTGTCAACAGAACAATAGACGTGAACGCAGGAACCAAAATATCGAGTGGGGGCGGCGGATCTTTGCTCCATCGGGCGACCATTCCTTCCCGAACCACTAAATTGGACAGACAAATGTCTTCCAGGGAATCATGCTCATAGATCACTCTCCCAAGTGCCTGTCGATCATCGTGATTGTGCAGACGAAGCCCCGACTTCACATAAAGCGCTCTGATATTTGGAGTGATAGCCATTGCGAGTTGTGATCCCTGAATGGGTGTTTGGTCTAATTCCACATGCAGCTTTTCCATGGTATCATTCAGGTGTTGGATATCTGGGAGAATTCGTTTGAGCTCTCTTGGAGTGCGCTTTCCTGTGATCTCCGTTTTGAGAAATCTTTCGTCTAGATGCAATGTCCTGACTCGTTTGGCCTTGGCACTATCAATCATACCGTAATCAATTTCGATAATTTCATCTTCTGTGGTCGGGTTCTCTTCCTTCGGTTTCACGGCAGAATCCCCTTCATTCCTCTTCGAAGCTGGCCCATTCTCCTTGGAACCACCCTTTCCGTCAGCAAGAGACATAGCGAAACCTGTATCTCTTACTTCGTGGAATGAGGATCAAATAAGTCAATGTTGCTTCTGTGAATCAATGAGGAGGAGGGCAACCAACACCAGCACAGTCTACTCGTAGTTCGGTGGTGGTAGTTCTCGGGCCTTCCCTTTTTTGGCGGGTGATTGGTGCCGGTACGAGTACTCCAGAATACTACGAGCACTCAGTGTCACTTAGGCGAGCGTTGTACGGTAGGACATGGTGAGGTCATTCTGCTCATCGATGACCCCCTATACTACTAACGTTAGTATATACCGATAGTACTGTTGCATTGTACCAATATCAGTACTTGTCGATCCCTTTCAAAACGAAACTTATATCTTGCAAAGAATATCTTCTGAAATAAGAAAATGTATAAACCAAAGGTCAACAAAATAATCACATTAACGCATACAGCGACTATTTAAATCTGGATGTCAGAGCACAAAGTAGCAAGCAAGAAGAAATGCCTTCACCACTGGGGCAAGCCACTCTGGTGTTTACACAGTCACCGTCACTGTGTCAGTGGCCATGCAGTATGCCATAGTAACTGCACCAAAGGCCTCCCATATATCCCGTGCTTCTTTGGGACTCTGTGCGTATCGATGAAGGAATGCTAGCTCGTTGGCCTTCACCATAAGAGCTTGCTTTTCTGTTGGGACTTCCTTGAGGTATTCTTCCAAGAGACGTGTAAAACGCTCCTCGACAAGAGGGCGACCAGGACTAGCTAATTCTAGAGTGAGGTGCCTGATATGAACAATACTTTTCAAGGGATCCGGAAGAGACAAAAGTGCCGCTGCCTCATCGAGATGCTTCCATTTTGAAGGAGCAGGCGCAGCTGGAAGTGAATTTCTTCGAATCGTCCCCGTCTTGGGGTCGATAGGTAGTTTCGGTGTAGCGGGGGCTTTGGGAGGAGGGCTTCCACCGTCCTTCTTGGGGACAGTAGATTGTACGGCACAAGCTTTGCGGTAGGTCTCCAACTGCTCGTTGGATCGCGCCTTGAGCGGGTGATCATCAGCTCCATGTTGCTCCATGGCTACCCAAAGTTCTACAATCTTATCCTTAAACTTGTGGTATCGGTTCTTTCCATGGGGAATGCTGCAGTCTTGCGCGACACCTCCATATACAAGGTCAAAGGCATGATACCAAGGGTTGGTAAGTTTATGCGAGGCGGCAGGACACGTCGGGGCTTCTGCATGCTCAAGGGCATCCAACACCCCAGTCAAGAACTAAGATTGGACAAAGAACAAGTGAAACAAGCAACAAGGTATGTGTGAGAGAAATGTATTGGAATGGTACGAGTTCGGAGTAGATACATGGAAGCAAGGTTGGATGGAAGTTTCACCAAAAAATGACATTGGTGGTAACTCAACACGAGCGCTGCACCACGAACCTTCCAAGACTTATACGCACACACGGACACTCACCGGCTCCCATTCCCTCGTGAGCAAATGCTTAACTCTGGGAAAGAACCTACGTTTGCCCGAAGGCGTAGCACCCACGTCGTCATCATCGTCCTTATCATCTAAGTCGACAACATCGTCTTCCGTGGCGCCCGTGGGTGTCTCAGCAATCGAAGGTCCGGGCGGTGCTACTGCGGCACCGGGCGTAGAAGGCTCCTTGTTGTCGGTGAGCTCTTCAGCTGCACCTTCCTCAACACTCTTTGTCATGTCATCGGCTTTTCGTTTGGCCATCTTGGAACGTCGAGATTGGGGGGAGCAATCCGGAGGAGAGGGGTCAAATTGGAGGGTTGACTGTCTTGGTCAATTGGGGTGAAATTGGGTTTGGGCGCTGGTGGGGGTTGATCCAAAAAGTCCCAAAAAGTTGTTCCATGTTCCCACAAACATGATCCTTCGTTCATTCTCTACTAAACTCTACGCGAAATCTCACCTCAACTTCGGGCGCACCACGAGGTCCAATTTAAAGACTTCGTCTTTAAAGCATCCTCTGCTAGACACCACATTGTATATACGAGTAGTACCTACTGCGTTGATCTTTCGGTTGGTCGACGTTGATTTTAGAACAACGGACGCTGAAACTTCCGAAAATTCCTTCATGTAGCCAAGAGTTTGTCACGCTTGCTATCCTGCTATACAAGATTACGATAATTAGGCGAGTAGGACAGAACTCTGTCTATGCACGGACATCCGTATCACGTAGTACAGTACTCGTAGTTCGTAGTCATTCGTGACCCCTCCACCAGGAGTTCACCCCCTAAAAAAAGTTACAAGTCTTCCAATGGATCGAATGCCCGAGTGGTGAAAGCACAACTCCTTTGACGACACTAGACTTCCGATACGGGGTAAATCAAATCGTTTGGTTCTTTTTCAAGAAAGGATTAAGACCTTCGCCGCTGAAAGAGTGTAACTCTCTGGTTGTGCCTCGCGATATTACTGTACACGGGCAGGTAGTGGAGAAACCAATCTTTCTGGGAATCCAGCAAGTTCCGGTACATTCCTGGAAGACGTTTTCGATCAATCTGCACCAATCAAGAGAAGAGCGCATCTCTTGCAAGCATGAGCTTTGTGGAAGAGCCACGCGATCGCCCATCCCTTCAAACCAAAGAATCCTTCCGCAACATCAATAAAGTCACGGTTGCTCCTGGGGTATCACTAAGTGGGGATGATCTTGAAAAGTACTGTCACAAAAAAGGACTTTGTCCTCTTTGCGCCAAAACGAAGATAAAAAGGCGAGAACTTAAGCTAGGGAGACGACCGCGCTTTGCCTGGAAGTTGAGGACGGAACAAAACAAAGATGGAAGCTATAAGGTGTACAAAGGTTATTGTGTGTCGCCCGATTGTTTCACGTTGAGACAGGCGATTCGAATCGCAGGAGACGTCACTGCACCATCCAAATCAGGATCAGATTCCAGTGTGAATTCTTCGAAATTGAGAAAAGGGGTCAGCAGTAGTTTCAATGATTCTGTTACTTCGTTTGCTCCTGATGCTGTGGGTGAACTCGGAGACCATCTTCCTAGCAAAGCTCGCGATGGTACATTTCCACCGTCGGATTTTGACAAATCCAAGATGCCTGAGGTATCCGAAGACCATCCCCATTTGATTGTTTTACGAGCTACAGATGCACTGGCTCGTAATTCAAGGGAGGTGCTACATTTGGACTTGAGTTCGATCGCACTCCGTCCAGTAGACTTGAAAACACTAGCAACCGGTCTGAAGCCGTCTTCCACCCTTACGAGTCTCATCCTTGAGAATTCAAAGCTTGACGATCAGAATATGCCGATCCTTGCTGCTGGATTGGATGCAGCCAGCAATGTGCCCATCCTACGACTCTACTTGAGATGTAACCAAATTGGGGATGACGGTCTTCAAGCTCTTTGTCCTTTCCTTGAGAAAAACAAAACACTAGAAAAGCTGGACTTGTCGCAGAACTGCATTTCTAGTGCTGGTGCAGTGACGTTATTTCGGGCGCTGCATCGAAATCCCAAGCAATCGATTGTCTCCATTAACTTGGCACATAACGCTATTGGTGGTCTCAATGATGATGTGTTTGGGGTTGAGCATTTCCTGCTTGAGAATCGTTCCTTACGAGTGCTTAATCTTGTCGGAAACCATCTTCAGGATGAAAGCATTGAAGCGATCGCAGAAGGGGTCAAACGAAACAAACAGACAAAGCTGAAACATCTATACATTGGGCGTAATAATGTTGGTGATGAGGGTGCGTTTGCTTTGGCGGAAATGCTCGAATCGAACTCTTCCTTGTTGGTTCTGGGATTAGGTGAAAACTACATCAAAAACTCCGGGGCACGGGCACTATTGCATGCTCTCGATGAAAACACCACTATCAAAGATATTTCGGGCTTGTGGAGAAACAAGATTGACCGTCGATACATCACTATTGCCATCCGACAATTGCTCTTGAGTGAGAAGCCTAGTGAAGAGACTCTGAAGAAGTTGTTTGTACAATCTCCTTGGGACAAGGAAGGTAGGGGGATGTCTGGTTTCGAATTTACAGAATCTTTGTCGACTCCGATAAGTAACGCAGTCAGTGAATTCGAGGATGACGACCAGTCCGTAGACTTCCCAACCAGTCCTTTGGGTACTGTGCTCGAGCAAGAAACCGAACCACTGGAAGATGAAGTTTTTCAACCTCCAAGGTTGACGCCGGTAGCACTTTCAGCTATAGAAAGTGACGATGCCATTGAATCGGCAAACCCTGATGTTTCTTCGCACGTAGGGGTTACAATTTTCCAGTCGTTCCCGCTGATTTACCCAACTGAGGAAATAGGCGCGTTGACAGCAAATCCTCTCCATGACTATGTGGAGGAGGCGTCTGTAGTTCGAGAGGCCCTCGGTGGTAACACCGAATCACAACTCGACGTTCAGGTAATTGTTGCCACAAAGGATAGCCTCGAAACCTTCGCACGCAAGAGATCAGATCAGATCATGCACTTTTCATGCTCTGGATACAGTGACGGATTGATTGTTGAGAACAACAGAGGCGAAATGCACTTTTTGAAAAAGGGTGAACTATCGATTATGCTTGGTGGACTTCGCGATTCGCTTCGACTAGTAGTAGTGACTTCACCAAATGCTGAAGCCATTGCCAAGCAGTTCTTGGAGGTAGGATTTCCTCATGTTGTTTCTTGTCGACTTGGGAGTCAGTACCGAGATGATGTTGGGATCGAGTTTCTGCAGCATTTTTACCGCTCTTTGTCAAGATTCGAAAAGTTAGGAACTGCATTCGATTCTGCACAGTCGGCGGTTGAATCGTCCAGTCGGACCCGTCTCCTTCGGCGTGTTACCGATAGATTCAAATTGTGGCCATCGAAAGCTGACAACACTAAGTACCACGACGTTGACGTATTGACTCCACCTGGAGTCCAGTATGCTGCTGGCGACAACAAGATGCTGCAGCCCTTGACTTCAATGCTTCCTCAAATTCCGAAACATTTTTTGGGACGAGAAGTGTGTATGCACAAAATTCTTGAAGCACTGCAATCGAATGATATCGTCCGAGTCATGGGCCCCCCAACAACTGGAAAAGATAGCGTTGTGGCAGCAACTTGTCACTATTTGGCACAAAGGCCGACAATCGTTCAAGCAGACCAAATTTTTTGGCTCCCCCCACCTGTTGGAGTTGTTCCAGAAGAAGATACACTGTTTGGGGACATCTGCTTGTGCGTGAACATCCTAAAGTCTGCGAACCCAGGTTTCAATTGGGAGGACGACATTGTTCTCCTTGAGGCACAGGCCCGTATAGAAGTGGAAATTGAAGATATTGGAACAAAGCTATTAGTAGTTCTCGATGAACGTGCTATCCCCAGAAGTGGACGAGATGGCTTGGAGCAGTTTGTCTCCTTCCTCCTTAACAGCGCCCAGGCAAAAATTGTTCTATTGTCGAACCAAAGCTCGGATGCTATGTCATCTGTGTCGAATTTTTCTCAAGACTCAGAGGAGAATCCTGTTTTGATTTCAGGTGTCAATATTAGCCCGCTGGGATTGTGGGAAACCGCCCGTTTGTTTGGGTCAGTATCTAGATTCATTGCGAACAGTGGCTGCCCCGCGGCGCATGATGCGAGAGAGTTTGCTGAACTGGTCAGTCCTTCACACATGTCTAAGTTCCACGAAGAAGGCGAAGTAATTTCTCAAAGAAGGGGCGCCTTGTATTCTCGGATGGGGTTTGGTTTCCCGGCAGTTGTTGTCGAGGCAGCTACAAACATGGCGAAGGAAGGATTCATTGAAATGATTGGAGTTGCCAACAAACCTGATATTTTTGTACAGTCTTTGCGAGGATTGGAACTCGAGGTACAACGCCGTACTAGACAACGAGCTAAAGCCCTTCGAGAGAAGAACTTCCTCCGTGCAATGGATATTGATGATATTCTCGAAGAGCTTCATGAGATGAAGGATAAATTTCCCACTCTAGAGGAGTTAGAAGCAGAAAGGGATCAGAAAGAAGCAAGCTTGGAAAGGGCAATCGAACGGCAGCAGTATGAGAAAGTTACTGAATTACGGAAGGCCACTACCTTGCTTAGAAAAAAGATCAGACAAGAGCAGCAACTTCCTGGTGACACAAATGCTGCCGCAAATGAGATGATAGGAGAATTCCAAGCAAGGGTTCAAACACTGATGAAGGATTCAAAGGACTACAGTACCCGAGCACTCTCAGGGACGGCAACTTTCGCAGTTCACTGTGATCAACACCGCGATTGTTCGTTTGTAGTTTATATGGGGCAAGTGCACGAGTTCGATCACCCTGCCATGGCGAGGGGCATTGTCGTTTGGACCAATGAAAATTGTGACTTGTCTGAAACTGCAGTTGGGAGGAAAACGTTAGAACTTGCCGGTCCTACTTTTGAACAGGATCTACAGGAACTTCCAGTCGTGATTTCAAGTTCCTATGGCCCTGTTAGGTGTGGAACGGGGAATGCTGTCCTCGTTGGGCCTGCAGATTATGGAGACTTAAATGCCCCTGTTGCAATCTTGGCAGTTGGTCCTGTGTCTCAAAGAGATACCGATGATGCAGTTGCAGATCCTGATTCTGACTCGCTTCACTTCACACTCAGCATGCTTCGGAGCTGTTATCGTTCTAGTATTGTTCTTGCTCGACATTCTCAGCTCCAAGCGGTAGCGTTGAACATGCTTACCACGACGGCGAGCGGAATGGCATGCGAACAGATGCTCAGGGTCGGTCTCCAAACATTGGCTGAGGAAGTAAAGTTTTCGCATCTGCGCGATCTCCACATTGCCGCAAGCTCTGAGAGAGAATTTTCGCTAGTTTGTGACATTCTCGAGGACATGGGACATTCTCACATCTAGTAACCACGCATAAGGCTAACAATTTATTTGAGATCAATAAAGGATTTCACTATTGTTCCAGGAGTTCTTAGCAATCGCCCAGTTTCTCTTCGTTCCCCGCCCAAGCCATATTGTGCCGAATGTTGGAAGTACAGTGATTCCTACGGCATCAAAAACGACGACATGAGTTCAGTGGATCCAACACCTTGCCTGCATCATCAATCACGAAACTACGGGTAGCTTCAGGTAGAGTTATGGTTCCTTGGGATTGGTATTGGTGGTTTTGGGTGTATCCGCTGATTCATTGTCCGAAAACCCTTCCCCCTTTTTGTCTTGTTCCAAAAGTTGCATCAGTGAATTGGAGTTCGAACTATTGCTGGAGGCCGACTTGCTGTTCTTGCGCCCCCCCTTGCGTGTGGCTCCAGATCGACTTCCGCTATGATTCGTCCCTCTTTGACTACCTGCACCTCCGCTTGTGGTGGATTTGTCCCAGGATTTGCTGCGGACCCGAGTAACGATTCCCGTGGTGGAGTTGCTGCGGTTGTGGGCCGATCGAATAATGACAGGTCGACGATTGTTGCTCCAACTCTCATTGGTTGTAATACTACCATCACCTTCTTGAGGCATTGTTTGACTCATCATACTGTCAATGGAATCATATCGTTTCTTCTTGTCGGCAAACATTATGGGATCGTTGCCGGTATCCACCACCATGGAAGGTATGGTCTCCAGAGCATTCGTGTTGGCGTTGTTGTGGTGATCATTGTTATCATCATTCAAGTTTCTGCCACCTCCACTCGCGTCCCATTGTAGATGGTTGTTGTTGGTTACAGACAATTGTGACTTGTGCTCTTCCTTGAGCAAACGATGCAGGAGTTCTACTCGTTGCTTGGCTCGTCGTATTCCCTGTTCCGTCCGATCGGAATCAGTCGCCGATCGTTCCAAAATACTCTCTACACCTCCTTGCAATAACTGTAGTGTCCTTTTGAGCTGTTGATACCGAGTCTTGAGTTGTTCCAACTCCTCCAAATGTCCATTGTAGATGCCTGCTTTGTGTTCGACAATGGATTCCATATCCAGCCTTTGCTGTTCCAATTTGTGCCTCTCTTGACGTATTTCACGCTGATTGTTCAAGAGATCGTATTCTTGTACAAGCTGCTGAAGTTGTTGTTTTTGCTTTTCTCGTTCGGTACGTATCGCGGTCAACTCCAACGCCACTTTTCCTTGGAGTTCTTCCAGGGCATTGATATTTTCTTGGGAGGCGGCAGGTAATGTATCCATGGTGTCTCGATCTGGTGGAGCAATACTATCATCATCTTCTTGGTTGTCTGTATTTGCAACGTCGATGTTGGCTCCAGCCGCTGACTGTGTGGGTGCTGCCGTAGTGGAGAGTTTGGAAGAACGCTTCACTGACTTTCGCCTTGTACTGGTGCGGCTCTTGCTTCTACTAGCACTAACAGATGGACTCAACAAAGATTCTGCTGGAACAGCTGAAGCATGGTTATTTGTCATTGCTGCATTGCTTGCATGCACTGCATACTCATTGTCTGTCGATGAACTTGTTGGCGTTGTCATGGCCAGCAGACAAAACAACCAATTTCAATCCTGCCGACGATACTTATGACTCTGGGTACTTGGACTTCTCAACCATGGACTAAAGTAAGCTTGTAATGAATGATCAGAAACCACAATATTGTCGCAACAATAACAGTAATGGCACCACTTTGATTGCCTTGTTACTGTTTCAGTTGGGTTTTGTTCCCTACGTCGTGGTGGTGGTGGTCGAAGAACTCTCGGACAACACTATATGTCTGGTTGATGCCTCCGGAGTGTCCCATCGGACAAAAAAAGTTTGACCACAACGACCTATTATACCCTCTTTGGAAGCCCAGGCAGTACGAGTACAACCTTTTTCTTTTTTACAGAGAGATTGAGAAGAGCTACCTCTGAATCTTCAATCAACCTTAATATGCAACGTAGAACAGATTGGTGAAAGAAAATTGGGTCTATAAGAATCTACGTCCAGAATAAACCACCATGGGAGTGAGGAGTCCCTTCCCAGTCCTGAACTAACAAAGCATTCTCTCGGATTCGTCTCCTTTCTTTGAAACACCTCATCTCTGGTTTTTCCGGAGGCCAGCGACCACCACAAGATCAACCATCACATCACAGTTACTTCACAAAATACGATTATAACATTCTTGCTCAGATATACCATGAGTGGCAAAGGAAAGAAGGTTCCCGACTTTGAGAAACTGGGGTTGTCAGGTAGGTCCATTTTCGGGTTGGAATTTGGAATCTTTTGAATCGAAGATGGTTGGCTCTTGTGCACGACGACCAACACCAACACCCAAAAACATCCCACGGCACAACGACAACTTCTACAGTAGAAAAACAACAATGAAAGCAGCACACGCTCGGCTACGACTGCTTCAATTGTTAATACTGCTACCACTATGGCTCCAGTTCCAATCGGTAGCTGTAGTAATATTATTACCAATAGCAGAGGGGTTTTTCATTCCCAGTTTGAGGCCAGTACGAGATGTCCTGACCTCGTCGACACAATTGGAAACGGGGAGATATCGAGGCTTGGAATTGCGTAGGGAAGGTCCAACGCCGACTGGTGTGTGAATGAGGTGCTGTTTAGATTGTAGTTTGTACTTCGTGTGATTTTCTGTGCCAATATCATGCAATTACTCACACTGTTCACTACTCACCACTCCTTTTATCACATGATGCTTCAACACAACACATCCCATCAACCACCCAGAGGGCAACATGGTTCTGTATGTGAAGGCCGCCGAAGATGGCTTGACGGTAGGAGACTGTCCATTCGCTCATTTTGTTCGCATGGTGTTGGAAGAAAAGAACTTGCCCTATCAAGTGCAACCCTGCACCCCTCGAAGCAAGCCAAACTGGCTGGTCGTGCACTTCCAAGGAAAGATGCCTGCACTCCAACACAGTCAAGAATGCTATACTGAAAGTGGGGTTATTGCGGATTATCTAGAATATTTCTTTTCCGAGCCTAGTTTGGCGGTCCAATCCAATCAATCCGAGGCTGTTTTGGATGGATTCTTTCCAGCGGTAGCGAATTATATTCGAACACCTGAAGGTGTGGACCAGAGTGCATTGGAGAATCTTCGAAACAAGTTGGACCGTATCAACCAGCATTTGTCTCAACAAGAGTACTTGGACGGAGATCATTTCAGTTTGCTGGATTGCAGACTAACCCCCCAACTTTTTCACTTGTACACTACTGTGGAGGGCTTCAAGGGGGGAGTTCCCAATCTGGCTGGAGAGTTTCCCCACGTGCAAGCTTATTATGATAGGTGCTCGGCTCGACCCAGTTTTGCATCGACGATCTATCCCAAGAAAACAGTCTTGTGGGGATGGGGCAATGCCAGAGCTGCTCAGAAATAGGAAATTATGTACTAGTAGTACATTTGAAGTACTAGTATAATACATACGACTTTTTTGTGACAGCATCTGCCGTTGGGAGATGCGAGTGCGCCGGCCGTTGGGGTCATTTCATTACCGCGTTTACGAAATACCGCTTGTTTCACTGTACCTTTGAAAGTAGGGTTGGGCCAACACTACGTGTTCCTACATAGAGAAATGTTGCTTTTAGGGCTGTGCAGGATTGGATGGGTCGAACAGCAAAAGGAAGATTGGACTTACCAAAAGTCATCTATGAGCGATTTCGTTTATGAATACAAAAAAGGTGAGAGGCCCCTTCCAAATTGATTGAGAGGTGCTCAATCGTCCTCAGGCTTTGACTGTGAAACAGAACTTGACTTGGAGTGTCAACAACATCTACAAGCACGTACCACTGATATTGCACAGATTGTGGTCTCTTACCACTTTTGTGAGATTTGTTGAGGTATTCCTGAGTACTCTCGTCTTTGTTCTGATTGGAACTTCAACTCTGGTAGTCTGTTGCATTTGTCTCGTCAGTTGGAACAACAAGTGTTGCAGAAGTACTTCAAAGAAGCAAACTTCCCAAAACTCTCAAGATACCTCTAGTGTTCTTTAGAGAAGCAAGAGAAAAGCAAGATGGATCCAAAGGAAGAATACGGCCTTGATGGCGAAGAATTGGAAGAGTACTGTAAGAAGCATGGTCTCTGTAACCTCTGTGCCGAAACTAGAACGCACAAGCGTGTCTTTCGTCTCAAGAAAAAGAATCAGTGGCAGCCACTCACTATACAAAACAAGGAGGACGGTGAATATATCGTTTACAAGGGATATTGTGTCCAGCCTGGTTGTTTCACTCTAGAGCAAGCCAAGCGATTGTTGGGTGAGATTGGTCCATCCGAAGATCAAGTTGCTGCTATGGATGAAGAACAACGTCGTCGTCTCCAGAATCCAGAATCTGCCTTTGTCGAAGGTCAGAATGAAGAGCCTGCCAAGGGAAAGAAGGGCCGAAAGGGAATTTCGCGGTTGTTGGGAGGTGGTGGCAAAAAGAAGAAAGACTCGCAGCGCTCTGCCAATGGAAGCGCTGGTGCCTCCTTTGATGGAATGACTGGGTTTGCCCCATCTTCCTCTTCTGGTGGTAGCAGGCGCCCTGGTGCCGCCCAGCGCCAAAAGTCTGGAGGAAGTTCTTCATCTACCCGATCAGTGACTTCCTCCTCTCGTTCTGTCACTTCTTCAGAGATTCGAAGGGACGATGATGATGTCTCCGTGGCCTCCGCTATGACCAGTATGACTAGTGCTAGCAATGTGCGCTTGTCTTTGGCGCAACTCCTCAAGGAAAATGCAGGATCCATGTTGGATATCAGTTCCACCCGCCTTCATCTTAACCACATCTCCGAGCTGGTAAACTCTCTGAGTATTGCGACCTCGTTGGAAACACTGATCCTAGAGAACTGCAAGCTGAACGACAATGAGATTGAAATTTTTGGAAACGGATTGGCAGGTACCAATGTCGTTGCCCCTCTTCGTCGTCTCTCTTTCCGTTCCAACCGAATGGGAAATAGGGGGGCAGTGGCCCTTCAGGCCTGGTTTGCCAAGACGACCACGCTAGAGGAGTTGGACATGAGTAAGAACCAAATTGGAAGTCGAGGTGCTGCCGCAACTCTCCAAGCATTCCGAGACAACCGGGGTTGTAAACTTCGTATGCTCAACTTTGCCCATAACGAAATTTGGGATCCCGATGATGGGTCGTTCTTTGCGATCAATCACACCTTGGAGCTCCTCAACATGGAAGGGAACTTCATTCATGACGAGGGAATTGAGGCGATTGCCAAGGGAATTCAAAGCAATCGCAGATGTGCCTTGCAACGCTTATACTTGGGTTGGAATGGCATTGGAGATCCTGGTTGTATGCATTTGGCAGAAATGTTGGAAACCAACTCTTCTATTCATATATTGGGATTGGGTGAAAATGACATTACAAGTCATGGGGCAAGAGCTTTACTTTCTTCTTTGGCCTCCAATGAAACGTTGCGAGAAATTACCGGACTCTATCACAACCATATTGACCGAAAGTTTATTGTGGCTGCGATCAAGCGTTTGCTACAATCCCATGTGGAGGCCCTCGGAGAAGATCCTATTGCCATGGCCAATGATAATAGCTTAGATGAGTCTATCTCCGCCATGGATACACTGGCGGAACCATTGGGCTCTCAACTTCCTCCACCAGAAGAAATGTCCGAGGCTTCCTTGGACTGGGCCGACAAACTGTTTGCACCAGGGGAAGGAGGAAATCTCATCCCCATGGCTGAGAGGAATGATCCTGGAGTCCCATTGGGTGATTTTGATAAAAAAATGGAACATGACGAAAACTGTACATGCCCAGAGTGTGCCAGAGTTCGAACCAAGGTCGGAATCAGCTCCCCCAGTCAAGACACCCGTTAAGACGGCACAGCCAGAAGCCAAGCAGTCGTCACAGCCAAAGCCGATCCTTTTCAAAACGATGCCTCCTCCAGACGTCATGTTTGATCGTCTGACTGTATTCCAATCTGGTCCCTTGGTCTATTTTAACCCTGTTACCAGTAAGAATCATGCCGTTCCCATGCTCGATTTCATAAACGAGAAGCATGCCATTCTTAAAGCTGCAGACGAAGCTGATAAGATGGGTGCCACCATTGAGGTCGATATCGAGCCCGGTCTTCCTGACAGCATCCGAACATTCTTTAGGGAAGGCAATAGTCGAGTGCTCCATCTGTCTTGCTATGGCCACCCCGATATGCTCGCTTTCGAGAATGGTTTAGGAGACATTGAAACTATGGCACCAGAGGAACTTCGGAATTTGGTGGGGGCCGCGGCTGCTGGGAGCTCTCCGTTGTCCCTTGTTGTGGTAAATTCATTCCATTCCGGTCGAATTGGGAAGGCATTCTTAGATGCTGGGGTACCTCACGTTGTCTGCTGCCATCATACGGAGACCTACCGAGACAAGGCTGCGAATGGGTTCGTGAGGAATCTTTACCGAGGGCTTGCTGCCAACAAATCATTGAAGGAAGCATTCATGACCGCGCAGGAAACCATCCGCGTGGAGGAAATCTCTAAGCACATCGATCGCTATGTTCTTCTGCCCAGGAAACCAGATGACGATCCATATCATGATGTCCCTATTTTTTTTACAAGTCGGGTTCCTGCTACGAGCTGCTTCAACGATGAGGAGGCTGAGGCACCAGATGTCTTCCCTCCACTTCCGAAGCATTTCATCGGAAGAGAGTCTGACATTTTCGATATCATCAAGGCCCTTGATGTTGATGATGTTGTGAGAGTTGGTGGTGAGAAGGGAAGTGGGAAGCATGCCGTGGTTGCAGCTACGTGCAGGTATATTCACCAACGTCGAAAAATTTTCAACTATGATGAGGTTCTTTGGCTCCCAGCTGCTCACGGAGTTGTTCCAGAACCCGATACTCTTTTTGGTGATCTCTGTGAACTCATGAAGCGAATGATGAAAGGTGAGGACATGTTTGAGGACGAAGAAACAATGGAAATCAGTGATCGAATACAAATTGAGCTGGAAGGAACACGCGCACTTTTGGCAATCGACTCGCGCAAATTTGAAACTGATATTGCAGCTGAAAACCTTGAGTTGTTTCTGGGCGAACTGTTTAACAAAGATGATGTCAATGTAAAAGTCCTGTTGGTATCGATTGCCGCAGAGATTGGCCAAGAAGAAATTGAGGCAGATACGATTGTATTGAACCCAATCGACTTTAAATCTACCTCATTGCTGTTTGGCGAGGTGTCTCGCTTTATCACAGCCAATGGTTGTCCTGCCGCTCAATCTCCTGATGAGTTTGCTGCGTTGATGGTCCCTCCTTCAGTGGCCAAGCTTCCGGATCAATCAAAATTCTCGTCAACGAGAAGGACTCAGCTCATGGCACAAATGGGCAAGGGAAACCCGTTAGATGTCATTAAGAGTGGGAAATCGATGCCTGCTAGCACTTTCATTCAGTTGATAGGCGTCGCCAACACACCCGAAATTCAAGTCGAGTCATCGAAGCTCTTGGCGAGTGCATTGGAGAAATGGGGCACCCAGCGGGACATTGCTGTTGCCAACAAAAACTACTTGCGAGCGGCAGATTTGGAAAATGTACTAACTGAGCTACAAGGGCTCAGATCACAATTTCCTAGCTTGTCGGATTTGGTGGCCAAGGAACAGGAACTTCAACGGAAGCTGAATTCTGCAATGTCCCGAAAGCAATATGCTGTTGGGAACAGCATCAAACGTGAAATCCTGACAATCAAGAAGATCATAATGCAGGAGAAACGTGCTGCGAACGAGGGTCAAAATGCCAAAGATCAGATTGCCGAGTTACAGCGACAGATGAACAGTATCATGAAGATTGCACATTCTTCGTTTTCGGACATGGATAACCTTGTGACACCTGAGGTCAGTGCTGCCTCGTTCTACCTTGGTTCAACCTATCACAACTGTGAGATCGCAATCTACCCTGGAAGTGTGGTTCACTTCCGTCCTGGCAATGATTTGGGTGCCGTTGTGTGCTGGACGAACGAGTGTTGCGACATGAACTTGCATCCAAACGGTCGAGAAATTATTGAGGTCGGTGGCCCCAATCTGGCAAAGGATATCGGATCTCTGCCTGGTATCACAAAGACTCGGTGGGGTCTCGGCAAGTGTGGTACTGGTAACGCGGTAATTGTGGGACCCGGGAGGTATGATGACCTTTTGGTCCACTGCGTAATATTAGCAGTGGGGCCTCTTTCCGCTACCTGCGAAGACGTAGTGGCTGCTGATGACGAAGATTCGTTGCACTACATCAAGATTATGATGCGCTCTTGCATCCGTTCCAGCTTGATTCTAGCGAAACATTCGCAGGTTCAGTCGGTAGCGTTTCCGACACTTACCACCAAGGTCGACGGACCATCGTACGATCAAACGTTGCTAATGGGATTGAAGTTGTTGGTCGAGGAAGCCAAACATTCTGATTTGAATCGTCTTCATTTGGTTGCCAAGGATGAAGAAGAATCGACGAAGCTCATTGGTATGGCGCTTGATTTGGGCCTTGTAATGGCTTAAACTATGCCAAAATCCTGTCTTCCTTGTCTCGGGAAGACAAGGAGATCAGTTGGGGATTTTCTGTGATAATGTTGTGCTTAGTTTGTAGGCGAAGCATGGGATACTATGTGAAGTCTTTCGCTGCAACAACTAGTTTATAGTTTGTTTTATCGGATACCATAGTGATGGCAACGAGGGTACGTTGTGCACGGTACCGTACTCGTAGCTCTCCACTCTCCACCTTTTCTTAATCTTCTCGTATCCAAAACGCAAGCGAACCGCCTGCAGTGTCCGTTATTGTGGCTGTCCGATAATCACAGCAAAGCCCCAAACTTGTGTCCGTCAACACGCTATATCTGGGTGAAGAACTCTACGTGGGACCCAGTAGACCCGCAACGTAACCAAAGCTGACCGGCAGATCTCACTGTGTAACACAACAACCAGGTGGGACACAAAGCAATCCTGGAATCGTTCCAAGCAAGCACATTTGATCTCGGTTTCAGTTGTAGTTGCTGGATTTATATTGGTTTGTTTTTGTACCCAAGCTCCATCGCGATCGACCACAGCGACAAACCCTAACCATGACAGCGACTTCATCGTCTTCAACGGACGAAGTCAGCATGAGTCAGCACTTTCATGATCGATTTCGAACGCTGTTGAATCCCAATGAAGCAGGCTCCTCCAAAGTGGAAATCCTCCAAGATATACAGCCATACCTTGGAGAAGTGGATGGCTATCTCAGTTTTTCTAGTGATCAGAACCCAAGTAGCAACTTTCCCACCAAGACCAGAGGAGAACTCCCCGTATTGGAATGGAACACCCAGTTTCGCAAGTCTTATACTCTGTTGCTCTGGGTGCGGCCCGTTTTAGGCCAGGAAGTCCAGACGACTATTCACGAAGACGACCAGAATGCAGCTGGTCACCGCCGAGTACTGTATCGTTTCGCTACGTCAGATCAAGATGATACATCCACGGCAGGTGTTTGTGTCACTTTGGCAGACTGGAGAGTGATCGAAACAGATAACCCTTCTTCCGCTCCGGGAGCGGTCAGGCGAATGGTGCATACTCAGTTGTTTGCATATTCCTTGCCCCATCGATCACCCGAGTTTGGGGGAGTGCCTGCTGTGGGACGTGCGGCGCACATGTCTGCCAGTCTCTCCACGCCCTTTGTCATGGCACCCCTCGAGCTGGAAGAAGGGGTTTGGTCTCTCATTGGGATTTCCCATGTCAATCCTTATCTCAAACGACCACATTGGACCCTCTGTGTCAATGGAAGAGTAAAGGCTAGTGGAGAACTTGCCTATCCTGTTCTGGACAGGACTCCTATCATGACCCAAAATACCCTGCTTGAGAATTCTGTTGAAGGTGGTTGTACCCTGCTTCCTCTGGACATACGTCCCGACACCGCCAAAAAGGCAAGCGAATTACAAAATCAAGTCTACGCCAGACACGTTCTAAAATTGCATTTGGCAACCTTTTGTTTGGCAAATGAGACCTTCACACCCACTGTACAGGCCCTTCTTGCCCAAGCAGGGCCAAACATGAGTTTGGGTAGCAATGGGTGTCTCCCTCCCTTGCCCCCCGTTGCCAACTGGAGCAAAGGAAGTAGTTTAGAAGGCCCAAACGTTGGAATCCCTCTTGTCGTTCATGGGCAGTCCCTGACTGTCCAACAGCTTGCAGGTACCTGTGTCCTTTGGGGGAGTGCAGTCGAGTCCCGATTGCTTGGCCGTCAATACACCTCTGAGGCTGGTTCCGTTCAGCGAATTGTCTGTCGCATGCCCATCCGACGCGGAACCACGAACAACATTCCTCGTGTTGGTCTTATCCAGCCGACGCCCCCCGATAATGCTGCTGCTGCTCGCTCGGCTATGGACAATCAGGGGTCGGATGATGTGATTTCCCTCACCGTGCTGGGGGATTGCAGTGTGCACCACAATCTAAGCAATTACCTACTCAACTCCAAACATGTCGATAACGTACATACCAACATGCTCGCCACTACACAGCTCATGTCACTCTTGCTCATGGAAGTTTCCAGTTTGGACAGCTATGTCATCCTTCCATTCTTTTTGTCCCTACCCCCTCCAGGCACTGCAATGCACTTGCAAATGACTCTTCTCACCGGAAGCTTGCAGCATTTGTTCCAACTCTATGCCAACAATGCAGAATATGCTTGTCTTCTCATTCGCTCTTTGACCGACTCCATTCGTACGGGTGGAGGCCGATGGCAAGAACACATACTACAAAATGGAACGCTCCACATGTTGGCTTCTACCTTGAGGCAATCATTGGTTCGAGCCGAATATTTGGAAGTGGATCACTTTGCCACGTATCCCGAGTTTGTCAAGGCCAAAGCCAACCATTCCACCGACCCGCTACATGCATCGACCAACAAGATGAAGGCCACCATGAGCAGCATGCCTGATAGCCCTTCCAAAATCCCTACTTCCATTGCAAATGCCATGACAGATTTGTTGGACATCTGTTGTGGACCTCCAGCTCCCTTTTTGGAGGATTTGGATCCCTCCAACCAAATCCAAAGAACTTCTGATATTGCTCTCACTGCATTGTTTGGAATTGGATTGGATTGGCAATTGTGGGGAAATGATTTGGAAGCTGCAAGTATTATTTTGGAAGCCCTTGCTTGTCGGTACGGAGGTTCCTGTGTGACTGCCGGATATATTTTGAGAAGTCAAGTTTCGGTACAGTTCTTCTTGGACACTCTTCTGATTCCGCTCCAGCGGCAAAAAGAGGGATCCTCTCCGGCTTTGCTGCGAATCGCAACGGCTTGTGCTCTCATTCTAAAGGCAATGTTGCTCTCTTCCCTATCGAATACACGAAGCGTATCCCAAGGAGAAAATGATATTGGAGCTTGCATGGGTGCTCTCTCAGACTGTCCTCTGGGAAGTGTGGGATCTCATGTCATCTTTACGTCTCTGGTTGGTGTCCTGCAATGGTGCGATGTACTCCCCATTTCTGCTTCCTCCAAAGGGGAAGGTATTTTCCAGAATGACCACTGGTACGTGGCATCGCCCCGTGTGGAAGATGACCACAAGTCGCAAGTGGCTTTGCGTCTTGGGCGCAATCTGTTAATATCACAGTTCCATGATGTAATTGCCCCCATGCTCTTGAGTCGCACAGTATTTTCTGGGGAGAGGACGATGTATCTGGAACATGGCACACAACTCGAGTGGGAACATCAATGGCGTCAAGGATTGTTAATCTTTTCTTGGGTATCAACACTGGCTGGCCCGGAAGGAGTAATTGCCGCCAAGTCGCTGGGTTCCTTGATGTTGGCCTCTGGATTTGCTGGGTCCTTGTGTGGCGCTCTCACCGGAGCAGAAAAAACTGCCGTTCAACATTTGTTCTTACCGCCACCTACCATGGCTCTGACCATCGCTGCTTTTTCCCGAAGCTTTAGCGAATGGTCTTACACCGACCTTCTCTCGGATCGCCTCAAAGTCATGATGCCACTTCTACCAGGTTTGGTAGTTTCTTTGGTGGCACATCCTTCCGAAGCTGCGTCACACAACATTCCGTCGTCCTCATTGAAGCTGTTGGCAGAACTTTTGACAGCTGTCGGTGGAGGATTCTACCGTGTGTTCGGAGGACAAACCCATTCAGCTTCCCCTCGTTCTCAACGCAACCAACAAGCGGATTCTACCGCTGTGCAGGCAGCGAAGAGCTATGTACACCACCTTCTTGTCGTGGCCATGGTTCTTGAATATCACATTGTCCTACGGCGAACGATGGAAGAGGAAACTGTTTCTGTTTTGACAGCACCCAAAATGGTTCAACGTGGTACTGACGATGGATCATGGGTGGAGGTGTCATCCACTGTGAATGATTCGTACATTAGTGACGGCACCGTGATTCTCCCGGAAGGAATCCAGGAAGATACACCCGAAGCTGTGGTGTTAAGCCTTCGAGCGTGCCAGAGACGAGTGCTTGCAACGATTTCTGAACTCATGACGAGCGCCATGCGTGCTGGTGGCGGCGAATTATCGACACTGTTATGGCGTCGAGTGCTGCTTACATTGAAAGAATCGGAAGGATATACAGGAAAATCCAAAGGGAGGGCTTGTGATCACACAAGCCAGAACGTGTTATGCCGCTTGGCTGCCATGGTTCTGACCAAGTCTCTGAAAAGAGACTATCAATGGGAGGCATGGCCGGAAGACTTGGGCGCTGGTATTTCAAGACTATGCATTCTAATTGAGGAGAAGGAACTGCTGGCAAGACCTGTATCGGAATCTAGTGCGTTCTCCAAGGACCAGGTATTGTTGCTGTGTTCCCTACTCAATGTCCTCAAGTATGGTCGAGATACAACTGGATGGTGCCAACTTATTCTGCCCACTCCGCCGGGCCCAGTCGAAAGTGAGGGACACGGCGCGCGTGGTGACTCAGCGCCAACTAGTTCCAAAGTCATGTTACCAGTTCTCCAACCTGCGTTGCGATGTACAATGGAGTGTCTGGGTGCACTGAAGACAACTATGAGGGTCGATGTCCCAGCCAATGAAGGCTCAAAGGAGGAAAATAGTAGCATTGGCCTCTTGGATTTTGTCATGGCAGAGTTGCGTCCCACACTGATGGCAGCCATTGTTGGTATGTCATTTGCTAACGCCCGGGATATCGCTCTGTATGCCATGGCAACAAGTCGCAGGGCCATTCATTCTTACAAAAATTTAGGTGACGATGAAGGTCTAGAGCTTTGCAACAAGCTCATGTGTTTGGTTGCCGAAGAAATCCGGGTCCGCTACGAGGGCGAACGACGTCGACGTGAGACCGCTCTTTTTGATGCATACCCACACGAATCTGGTGATTTTGATAGGACCAAACAAGCAGTGGCAGATTCTCAGGTTATTGAAAGCATGATTTTAGGATCGGACTTCATTCCAAAGGGATCCGGAAAAGTCACCGAAGAGGTATCTTTCGAGGTTAGCACAGGTTCAGACATGGACGGCGACAACTTCAAGCAACCTCCCACTACAAGCGACGATTTTGTTATTTTCAACGATGGGCTTGCGGTTGGAGGGTCTGGCGACCATAAGGTGGCGAAAATGCAGTGGAATCAGTACGAGGGACTGAGCTCTGCCCTTGAAGAATGCGCAACCACCAGCAAGGCTGCTGTAGCCCCCAACACACATGTGGATGAACCAATGCCGGCTGTTCAACCTGTTCTTGACATTCTCTCACCATTCCTAGATGCATGGGATGAGAACGCTGCCAAGGATGCCGCCGAATCGGAGCTCGTGAACTTGTTTGATTTCGCAATCCAACTCGATCAAGAAGACGTGGGTGATGGTGATATGATATTGCCTCTTCAAGGATCTGAAACGGCAGCGGATTCAATGTCAACTTTCATTGAGTTAGCAGCAGCCGAAAAAGCACGCATTGCAGAAGTTGAAAACAATTTCCTGGTCAACCATCGGTACAGCTCTATGGCATACACGGAGCGGTTCTGTTGGGCCCGTTACAATGAAATCGTTGGCACTTTGGATGAAATTTGGGAGCGCGGCATCGCCGATGGAAATCGAGATATTCGCAGTCGTCTTGTCACAATTCCTTGTACTCCACAATTCAGGCGCTATATTCCAAAGTACCTTGATCATGGGTCTGTGCAAGATGACGAATACGGGTCGTCTCAACGTGGAAACCGAAATGTTGAGAGTGATGACATAGATGAGTTCACAAAGACTCTCATTTCAACGGGACACCTGGAAATTGTTGATATCACCAAGAAGGAGGTGAATGTAGAGGACACTCCCGAGCTAAGTTTACCAGATGCAACGAGTTTGGATTTTGATGATTTTGGAGAGGCTCCTATGGAAACACCATCCCAAACAGAGAAGTCCGAAGAAGACTCTACAACAGGCGATTCTGCAAGCGCAACCCAGGCTACAGTCGCTACTGAAGAAACTGGAAAGTCTGACGAGGTATTTGACAAAACAAAGCTTGGTTCCTCACACTACAACATAACTGCAAGCGCTTTCGCAAGTCCTCCCGATAATTCTTCTTCGACTCTGAGCCTCATGCATTCAGCAGCAGCAGGGCTAATTGAGAAACATTTAGAGAACTGCTTGCATGTGAAGGCAGAAGGAAGCAGAAAGTGTTCGTTGCTGCTAACAGCAACTCACTTGATCCTTGAATATGACGCCGAAGAAGAGGGCTTGTACGAAGGCGAAATGATGGCTGTTCGAGAAGAAGCTGAACGGCAGAAGCTCATCGAAGATGCTGGAGGCAGCAATACTAACAAGGACGACGAGAATTCGCAGGAATCACTAGAGAAAAGACAACGAGAAACGGCGGCCCTTCGACCGAAATCAATTCGATGGAATTTGTCAGAACTGTCGCACGTCTACCTTCGCAGGTACAGGCTCAGAGACTCGTCGGTGGAAATGTTTTTCATTCCTTCTGGGGGTACTTCATTTGGTGGCTACGGTCTTTACTCCCCATCCACATCTTTGTTTCTTGATTTCGGACCTGGCTATGACGGGAACACCCGCCGGGATGAGGCCGCCTTCGCAATAATGAAACGTGCTCCTCCACAGGCGATCAAGCAATGGCCTGACCGCAGCGCTCAATTCCTTCATGAGCAGCTAAGTCGCTTGACATTGGGATGGGTAGAAGGGCGAATCACGAACTTCGACTATCTGCTTCACTTGAACATGCTGGCAGGCAGGAGTTACAACGATACTTGCCAGTATCCAGTTATGCCCTGGGTCCTATCAAATTACAAAGATGATGAAATCCCTGATCTCCACGATCGCTCTAATTTCCGCGACCTTACAAAACCCATTGGGGCTTTGAACCCCGACCGTTTGGAAGATTTCATTGAAAGGTTCAGCACTTTTGCTGACCCTTCAATTCCTCCGTTTATGTACGGTAGTCACTACTCAACAAATGCGGGTGTTGTTCTTCATTTTTTGGTTCGACTTCACCCCTTCGCTGGTTTACACCGTCAACTTCAGGGGGGGCATTTTGACGTAGCTGATCGTTTGTTCTCATCGGTCCCCCGGACGTGGGACATGTGTACAGGTTCATCAGCGGCTGAAGTGAAGGAACTCACACCTGAATGGTACTGCAATCCAGCTTTTCTGAAGAACGTAAACAAGTTTAAACTGGGGACATCACAAGACGGTGAATTACTGGGTGATGTAGCATTGCCGCCATGGGCCAAAGGTTCGCCAGAACGTTTCGTTGAAGTCATGAGGAACGCCCTGGAAAGTGATATTTGTTCCGCCATGCTTCCCGATTGGATCGACTTGATTTTTGGACGCAAGCAACAGGGTCCAGAGGCCATCAAAGCACACAACGTGTTCTTCTACCTAACGTACTATGGTAGTGTTGACGTGGCCGCGATCGAGGACGAAGATTTAAGACATGCTACTGAGCTCCAAATTGCACATTTTGGGCAATGTCCAATGCAGCTTTTCGTTCGACCACACGTGCATCGCTTGCCTTCCAAATTGAATCGCCAAAGAATGTCTTTCTATCAGATAACTAGTGCTTACACCCATGGCGTGGGGCGGGAAGATGACCAAGACGGCGACTCGGAACAGGCCCAGAAGACAATGTCTGCTGTTTTCGGACAACCGTTGTACCTTCCTTTCTACTCGGCACCCTTGTCGCATTGGGTGCATTTGGATGCACCCCCACCTGGGCCACATGCAGACCTGATAGCGACAAGATTGGCCGGGACAGATCGTTGTTTAGCAGTGGATGCAAACGGCGTCTTTCACTGTTTCCGTTGGGCCTGGAAACCTGAAGATCCTCGGGATGTCGACGGGTTGACAGGCTATGGCAAAGTCCAAATGGATAGCGGCTGCTTCGTTGCCCAACGGGAGCTTCCTCGCTTCCGTTCGGTGCCTCGTCTCGTCGTTCAACCTAGACCAAACGAGATCCCGGCTGTAGCCATATCGAAAACTCTGTTTGCCGGACGAACAGTTTTGTTGGTGCTTTCAGATGCTGACGGCCGCGGAGGTTTCGCCATGCAACTTGTTGACCCAGCCAAAGGTTCAGTAAAAGGGGAGGCAGTCGTTGATTCCGTACATGCTAGTCAAATTACGAGTATGGCTACGGACCCAATTGGCACTGCGGCTGGTCATGGTGGGGTCGGAGGTGAACTTGCCATCGTAGGGAGTCTAGATGGAACTGCTTCAATATGGAGGTTTATGTCAAGCCATTATCTTCCACTCCGCCCACGAGTGCGTCTCACAGGCCACTGCGGATCCCCAATCTTGGCTGTTGGATTGAGTGCTTCAATCAACGTTGCAGCTACTGTATCTGAAAAGCGCCTATGTCTTCATTCAATTGGAAATGGATCATTAATCCGGGTGATTGATCCCCCTCAAGATACGCTGCAATTACCCGAAGGAGCAGAGGTGGAGACTCATTTTGCTAAGACATCGGCTGTGGCCATAAGCGTGCAAGGCTTTGTCGTGACAGTATGTGAATCTTTCGTTCCTAGTAGTGAGCGGAAGTTCATAACACTGCACCTGTTCTCGCTTGAAGGTGTTTCATTGGGATCCAAGCCTCTGGAGAGTTGGCGTGGAGTGCCACAAAAGATTATCTGTACACCGGATGGAACAGCAGTTCTAGTTTGCGCGGGAAGAGGGGTGTCGATTCATCGTCTCTCGGCAATCACCCCCTTGGAATTCATCGATGAATGGCAGGTTAGTGAATCGGATGAGCTTGATTCCACGGTGGCCCGGGCACTCGATGTGGATTTAGGACCTTCTCTTAATCGTCCAGTGATTGCTGCGGCAGCATGCAGCAACGGGGCTCTGCGTCTTCATGCTTTAGCAGGAATCTCATCCTTCTCAGAGCGACACAAGAAGTCAGGAATTGGCCAAAGTGTCGGAAGTGTTCTCGCAGCACCTGCCCGAAGGCTGAAGAGCGCCGTTGGCAAAGGTTGGGGGCTGGGGTCAAAGGTTGCAGGGGTTGGAAAAGAGATTGGAAAGGAAATTCAATCCGACGTCAAGGAAAAAGGGGTCGGAGGATTCCTAGGCAACATGTTTCGCAAAGGTGGAAAATAGCACGGCTGCATGTCGGTACACAAAGTTAAACCTCATTTTAGAGACACAGAGAGTAAATAATGTTAGCTCTAGTCGGATGTGAAATTCGGATGTGAATAAATAGGACAGCCATTGGGGTTTCGGCTCTCTTGAGAAGAGCAATGCAACCCACCAAAAATACTTCGAAGTTAGTACACTACTACCGTAATCCTCCCCCGTTGACTAGAGTGCCCCTCCTTCAAATCGATACAACCATACACTATCTGATGAATTGAGATAGTAAAACGAGAAACCATTGCACACTGCAAGAGTAGTGCAGCAATACTGGGAAGCTCCAGGAAGCACGGATGCAGTAAATTCAAGGAGGAGAGAACAACCGCACCAATAGAAGAATGCTCTTCGCGATGAGGCAATTG